>JAULJZ010212341.1:0-18555 GCA_032270985.1 Heliamphora pulchella | reverse complement strand
CTCTGTCTCTTTCTCTTCTCTGTCTCTGTCTCTTCCTCTTCCCCTGAGTGAAGACAGTATATGGCCCTTCCATCATGAAGGGGTTACATGAAAATCAATAGCCACTCATGGTTATTGGTTTCCATGATTCAATTGTCAATTGAATGGCCAATTCAATTGCAATTGAATTCTGCTATTGAATTCTGAAATTTAATGGCCAATGAATTCACAGATTCCAACAGTTACTGTTAGAATGAATGACACGTTTACCTAAATAGGTAGGATTAGTATTAAGAGATTTATAATATGAACCCGATATGACACAATATAAATATGACACGACACGATACGACACGATGCCCGCCTATAGTTACTAACTTATCTAAGTTTAAACTGTCAAAGAAATTAACTTTATTATTTGTATATCCTCAACATGATTACTGTAGCTGCATTGGATCATTGATGATGATTATAATAAAACAAGAGAAAAGGGAATCCACGTTGCGATGTATCTGACTTATGTGCTCTTGAAAACACAACTGTCTTAGTGTTTTGTGGGTTACTTTAGTTGTTTCTGATAGAATGTCAGTGAGGTACTGAATGGGGAAATGAGTTGGCTGTGTTGCATGTAGTGTTTTTGTCAGTTTTTCACAGCGCTAAACCCGACGAACTGCTTAGCGTTCTAAGTTGCAATACTGAAGTACACGTTGGTATCTGAAATACTCTTATATATCATTCGATACCAAACAGTACTAACTCATACATATTGTTATTGATATTTAAATTTTTATTATATATCAATCGACATAATACGTAACAGTCATATTACTTGAGGATGTAACATGTCAGGATTGTTTCCACAAAATAGTTAGCTAGCTGATGAGTCTTGGGCTCCCTTTTGCACCAAAAAAAAAAAAAGAAAAAAAAGAAGAGAAACGAATATCTTGTTACCACATGCCGTGCCGAGAATATAAATAACAAAATTCTCTCTTTTACAATGTTTATTAAAAAGTGTATTAATTACTCACATAATAGTTGATTGGAGTTCGAAAAATGCATGGTTCGGTGGTTCATAGCTTGGCTTAAATTTAACTGAACTTTGTGTACATCCGTGAGAGCATGATATTTCTTAACCTAAATCCTAGCTAGTCTCCTAGACATGCCTCAGTTGTTACTTGTTAGTGTTCAACGCTGGGAGGAAGAATTATCTCCTCTTCTTAGAAATCATGAATGATATTCTCAAACCCTAATCCAAACCTTAACTTACGGTACTTGTTTACACAGTAAACCAATCTTAATCCAGAAAAATTGGCAATCCAGGATTAAAGAAGTTCAGTACTATTAGGGCTATAAATCACTATATCGGAATACATATTCACGTGGAGATACAGCTATATATCCGATATCCAACATTATCAACCAATACATCAGTACGGCTATATATCCCATATCCAACATTATCAACCAATACATCAGTACATAAATATTGATATCAAAAATTCAAAATCTCATTACATATCGGTTAAAACCATACATTACAGCCGATTTTTAAAACATGAACTATTAATTCCTCTGTAGGCAAGGATAGTTTTAATCTCAATTTCTTAGTATTCTCTCACCAAATGCCCAGTTAATAGCGGTGAATTCAATTGAAATAATACTATGATTAACACCAAGCAAATTTCTATTTTCTAGTGCATCTTTCATCATATACATATTTCAAACTCTTCTGTGAATAACACAGTAATTGTCAGACCCTGCAAATCACAAGTACTCAGAAAGAGACAAGTAATCATTCTCAGATCAGCCAGAAGGCCTTGGCTTTTAGATAGAAGGGAAGACGAAAAGTTGAAAAGAGGAGATAAAAACAAACTATTTTTTTTTTATCGACAAATACTCACACGCCCACAACTCCCATACTTAGTAAGGCTTGAATTCCCAATCTCGCATTTAGAAAAGTAACACTTATACCATTGGGCAAAAAGTCACTATGTAACATACCAATTCAAACGGAAAAAAAAAATCAAATGAAAAAACAAGTTGCATGTTCATATAAATAAGAACAAGGTTTGATTTTCTTCTTCACCTCTGGCCGATCACCGAGCCTTAGCTCGAGATCTAAGTCTTCTGAACTAGAACTAAGTTGAAGCAATTCTGAATGGAGATGGTTTCTTCCAGTTGAATTTGATTTCAGGAAGGATTGTATGGGTGGTGTTGAATCAGTTCTCCTCCGTCTCTTGAAGCTCAGAGCCTCCTCCTCCTCCTTCTCCTTACCTCCATGTGAGGCCGGGCGAGTTCGACGAACAACCAAATTCAAGCTTACAGACAAATCTGCCGTGACATAATCAGCCTCATGAGCCCCACTGTTGGACTTGGACCCTAGGAATTTTGGATTCTTCTCATCATTATTTCGATTTGAGATATGAAAATTATACTTGTCGGCAACTAAATTTGACCGTGGTGGACGGGACAATAAGGAGGTTTTCTTATGATGTTCTTCGGTAAGTTGAGTGGAGAAAATAGGGAAACAGATCTTCTTCTCCTTGGGATTCTCTTGTTCCGGTGGAGGAGAAACCGCCGGTGTGAAAGATGAAGCTAAAACAACATGATCAGATAGAGGGTTAGGGATATACATCGTGGCAGGAATCTGGGAATTAGGGTATTGGAAATCCAAGGATGAAAATGGATGGTTGTGATGATTTTGATGGTGATGATCACCAAGAACTTCATTTTGAGGATTTGCAGATTGCTTTAGTCTCGCTCTATCCTTTCTGTGGACGTTCATGTGACCTCCTAGGGCTTGGGCCGACCGAAATTCTCTTCTACAGAAGCTGCACGAATAGGATCTCGGCGGCCATATACAGCCGCCAAGAGGCCCGGCTGCGTCTTCTGCAAAGGCTTGTTCTTCCCACGAATCACCATATGAAGGGTTGGTTGAAGGTTGAAGATGATACTTGTTCCAAGTATATTTTCGCTTCGGCCACATCCAATAACGTGCTTCCTCCATTGCAATTTACTGGAAGCGATGAACTTTAGTGAGATGTGATTGTATGGAAAGTTTTAGAAAAGAAGAATGGAATGAATGTAAATGGGAGATGGGGAGTCTATTTCCGAGTTGGTTAATTGAAGATGAGATGAAATAAACAGGCAATACTAAATATATATTCATTAAATTTATCTATAATTTTGCTCACAATTGTGCTCAATAGTAAGGCTATGTTTGTTTCAACGTTTTATCTAATTTTTAGTGTTTTTATCATTTTTTAGTAAAATAAATTTATATCAAAAGAATAAAATTAATTTACATAGAAAAAAAGTATAAGTCATTTTTTGTGTCAGCAACAATAGTGGTGGTGGTGATACGGTACTAGCAATAAAGATAGTGGTAGCGGCATCGGGGTTGCACCAATGGTGGTTGTAGTAGTTAGTGTTGATAGAGGTTGCAGTAGCATTAGATGTGGTGGTAGTGGCGGTAATGGCAACAACGACGGTAATGTTGGTGTAGTAGTGGTGATGGCAACTGTGACGGTGGCTACGACAGTAGTGCTAATGCAGTAGTGGCGATGACGATAATGATTGTGGCGACAACGATATTAGTAATATGTTTTGACCAAAAAAAAATTCTATTTTTTTTGAAAAATATTTTTAAGTATCACCCAAAACCCCCCCCAAAAAAAATGCAAAGTAGTTTTACACGAAAAATATTATTCGTTGTAAAATTGTTTTATTCAGCTAGGTTGCTATGCCTAGGTGCTTTTGCTTGTGTCTTGTGAATTCCCTGAATCCCAAGTGGAGGAATGTTACCTTGCTGTGTTGTTTGTTGGTCTCTTGCCAACTTTGGTGTTTTTTTTTTTTTTTTTTAACCTCCCTTGAGGAAGCTTGATGCTTCTTTGTAAAGGAGTTATCTCTTTTTAGTTGATATTTTTCCCCTTTAATAAAAAATAATTTTGCCGATCAAAATAATAAAAAAAAAAACCAACAGATCCTAAATTATCTATTCATTCCAAATTATGGGTAAAATTATGTGTTTGGTTTATAATTTAGTTGGCATTTTTGGAAAATGAATGTTCAGAAGAGAAATGTTTCTATATTACTCATTTATGTATCAATTTAAGTTATTAAATGAATCGATAATTAATAATTTAACATCATATCAGAGTATATAACAAGTTTTGAATATTTACACGTGTTGGATCACTTATAAAAAAGAGTTTGGCTATTGAACAACGATCACACGGGCTGTGGAACTGTAGTTTGGACGATTAGGGCACGTAGCTTACTTTATTTGGTTTTTAGTAGGCCTTCAACTCAATTCACGGTGCCCCTTTTTTTCTCCCTCCTTTAATTTCTTTGTAAGGAAGGAAACAAATCAACAATGGTTTAGAAAATTGGTCAAGCTCCTTCTAAGATTAACAAATACTTAAGATCCCTCAAGATTTTATTTTATAAGTTTAGACTAAATTCATAACGATGATCCAAACTATTCATTTCATAGGCCTCACAAAGAAATGCCTCCATGCAAAAATTCAACTTATGTACATATCGATATCCAACCAAGGTAAATTTTTACATAGATGATTTTTTGAAAGAGCCTTATGAAATGAATAGTTTGGATTATTGTTGTGAGCCCACCCAGACCCACGAAGTGAAGTTTAAGGAGTTTTAACGTTTGTTAGTCTTGAGGGAAGCTTAGCCATTAGAAAATCATTGATGTCCTGATTGATCTGTCTTGTACGATTGATCATCTTGTTCAAATATCCTACATTTATATATCAAAAAAATAAAAAGACAAAAAACAAGTGAGAGAGAGAGAGTGTGTGTATAATGTAAGAGATTAGAAATCGAAAAATATATTTGATCAACATTCACAATACAATGGACTCTAATATATATATACAACTCATGCTAACCTAACCGACTTACCAGTGTCTAACATAACCGACCTACTCTAACAGGGGTATTGCAGCTGAGCTTCCAAGAGCAGCATTATAGCAGCTGAGGCTCTTGTGCTTGCTTAGATGCTTGCTCGGAGTCTATGTCTCTAACATTCCCCCGCAAGCAAATGGGAGAGGCTGAACGAACCATGAGCTTGGAGTAAAGAGACAAAAAACGAGAGTTGGACAAAGGCTTGGCAAGGATATTAGCCAGCTGAGCTGAGGATGAAACATGAAGAAGTTGCAGACGACGAGTAGCTAATTGTTCCCGAATATAGTGATAATCAACCTCAATGTGCTTGTTTTGAGCATGGAACACCGGATTAGCGGCCAAGGAGATCACAGAGGTATTATCACACCACAATGTGGAAGGAGAAGAAACTGAAATATGGAAAT
Source organism: Heliamphora pulchella (assembly GCA_032270985.1). NCBI lineage: Eukaryota > Viridiplantae > Streptophyta > Magnoliopsida > Ericales > Sarraceniaceae > Heliamphora > Heliamphora pulchella. Next base: position 13,246 of record JAULJZ010212341.1, on the reverse strand, counting down.
CATGAAGGAGCATTTGCAACCAACTAAGCTTAGCTACAGCTTGAGCTAGCACCCTATATTCAACCTCGGTAGATGACCGAGCAACTGTCGCTTGCTTTTTGGCAAACCACAAAACCAGATTGGGACCGAGAAACACACAAAGACCAAACGTAGATTTACGATCCAAAAGATCTCCAACCCAATCAGAGTCAGAATAAGTAGTAAGATGAAAATTCCCAGGAAAAATTTGAAGACCAAGATCAACAGTACCTTTAATGTAGCAAAGAATACGCTTTAGTGCCGAGAAATGCGCCCTTATGGGGGAATGCATATGTTAACAAGCTATATTAACAGCCAAGGCAAGATCAAGACGTGTAATAGTTAAATATTGAAGAGCACCAACCAAACAACGATAAAGAGAAGAATCGGGAAAGGCAACATAAGCAGAAGCAGAAGCAGCAGTATAAGCAAATTTGAGAGAAACGAGAGTGGAACATGATTTGTAGTCAACCATGCTAGAGAGAGAAAGAATTTCTAAGACATATTTAGATTGAGATAAAAATAACCAGAAGATGTAGCAGTAATAGAGATACTAAGGAAGTAAGAAACATCACCTAATTCACGCATAGAAAAGGCCGAATGCATTTGGTGAATAAGAGATTGAACAAGAGAAGGATTATTCCCTATGATGAGAATTGTCATCCACGTAAACAAGGAGATAGGTAAGAGAGGAAGAAGTATAATGCACAAACAAGGAGTTATCATAGTGGCTGTTACAAAAACCAACAGATAGAAAGAAGAAGAAAAATGTAGAGTACCAAGCTTGGGGAGCTTGTTTAAGGCCATAAATGGCCTTATTAAGCTTACACACAAAATGCAGAGATGTGGAAGAAATAAAGCTCGGGGGTTGTGCCATATAAACATCCTCATCTGATTTACCATGGAGAAAGGCACTAGAGATATCGAGCAAATGGCGATGCTTGCATTCAGAGATCCCATTTTGGGAAGGTGTATGAGGACAAGTGAGCAGATGACTTATACCAGTTAGATTTCAAGAAGTTTGTGAATATGTTATTGACATACTCTCCTCCCCTATCACTTTGAAAGGTCTTAATTGAGGTACTAAACTATTTTTCGACAAATGCTTTAAATGCCAAAAACGTGGCAAAGACCTCGCTCTTGTAAACTAATGGATAGACCCAAGTGAAACGACTAAAATCATCTATGAATAAGACATAGTATCTAAAACAAGAATTTGTTATTGATATTGGCCCTCATACATTACTATGGATGAGGCTGAAAGGCTTATCAGTTACAGTAGAAGACCTAAGCAATGGAAATCTAAGGCTTTTAACCGCACAGCAATGTTCACGTAAAGGAAAACGAAATTGATTAGAAACAAGTATGCTTAGACTATGCATAACATGCGTAGATTTGTGAGAAGAGGGATGTCCTAAACGTTTACGCCAAGTTTGATGCATAGCAACAGAGTCCTTGCAGATGGAAGAGTGAAACGGAGAAGACTAATTTTTAGACGAGCTGAGAAGAGGATAGAGTCCCTTGACAAGAGGACCTCTAAGAAGAATTTTCCCTGTAGATTTGCCTTGAATGAATAAAGAATGAGCATAAAAAATAATAAGACAATTGTTGTCTGAAGAAAGTTTGTGTACAGACAAAAGGTTGGCATTGATCTGGGAGACATGTAAAATGTTTGTGAGTTTGAGTGAAGAATTAGGTGTGGGAAGGATGCCATCACCTGTGTTAAGAATTGGAAGAGTGGCGCCATTCCCCACAGCAACATTATCTAGCCCTTGATAGGGATATGAACTTGTAAATTGCTCAGATCATTTGTTATATGATTGGTAGCAGCTGTGTCTAAGAACTATTGAGAAGAGTCTGGTCTCTAAGAGGTACTGAGAAAGGCCTTTGAAGCACGTTGTTGGTGAAATTAGCAGAATTTGAAGAAGCATAATTAACATCATGTCGATAATAGCAGTCGATGGACGTGTCATTTGTGCGGCCACGAATCTGATAAGCTATCCCATCGTCCTCTGTTGACAGTATCTCCTCATGCCATTAGGTCTCAAAAAAAGGTTATGCTCTAACACCAACTGATGTAGGAAAGTGTATCGATAAAGGAAAACTAGCACCAAAATTCATAAGTCTGCTTGAAATTAGAGATACTCTCTCTAACACAAACACAAATAAAGAGAAACGCTCTTTAGAATTTTATTAATTGAAAACTGAATTTTCCTAAGGCTTACAACCCCTATTTATAATCACAAATCCTACACGTAGTAACGAACAAATCAAAAAGGAATAGTTGCTAGCAAACCAAGAAATAAATAAAGGTAATACTTATTAGCAAAGTAAGAATAAAGAAAACATAGCTACTAGAAATGAGAAGACTTGATTTGAGCCTAAGTTCGGGAACAATAATCAGAATAAAAGTGCAAGAAAATTCCTAGCCTAAAACGAATTTAGTAAGCCCACACAATTAGCAAATTCAATTGTTTTTAAAATGGTGAAATTGATATTTTCATGGGCCCTCCAAAATTGATATTTTCATGGGCCCTCCAAAATTGATTTGCCAATGTTAGATCACGTCTCTATTATCATTGTTTAACCTTTGTCTATAGTTGTAGGCTTTCATGAATAAAAGGCTAAGTAGTTCTACATCAGCAAGTTATTAGTAGTATCTCACAAGTTTTTTTATATATCAGATTTAATTTTTATCTCCCACTGATGTGAGATGGGCTATCACAATATTCCCCACTCAATAACGCGACGCCCTCGTTGCGTGGCACAAGTCTTTTCTCTTACTGAGATGTGGATAGCAGCACATTAGCAGAAATAGAGTTGCCCATAAGTGTACACAAGGTATACAATTTCCGGACCTCTATCCCTCTCCGAAGCCTCTACTCTTCAATCCACACCACCAAAGAGCCCTACATGGGAACCAGGGTTGGCTCTGATACCATTTGTAACGACCCAAGTAAATCACTGATCCAATAACTTGAATAAAGAGCCTAACAACATGGGCTAAAATACTTAAGCCAAGATATTAGTAATAACGCACAAGTTTTTTTATATATCAAACTTAATTTCTATCTCCCACCGATGTGGGATGGGCTATCACAAATATAGTTGAGAATTTTATGCCACAAAAATAGATAAATACATTATTTGGAATGGCGTTGATATCAAATTTGTATTGACTAGTCTCTTGTCCATTATAATATTGGTTGTGTTGTCTACCACGCACAACGTACCCAGTGGCAAATTACGTGTGTGACCAGGGGTCACATGCCCCACCTCAAATTTTAAAAATTTCAATTTTTCCTATATAAAATCTTCAAATGCAGCCTTTATAAATTATGTTTGTATCCCCTCTCAACTATTAATTTCCTTCAAATCCCCAATTTGCTATCCTGATTTATGGATTCGTAAAGACCCATTTGCTGAGAATGAGAGACAACACGAGACTAGAGTAAAAAAAAAAGGTTTCTTCATTTTGTAACCTGGCGATGCCACCGACGATGACGATGTGGCATAGAGAAGGCGACAGCCCATAGCAACGTCATGAGCAGGCAGCGGGGACGCGATGATCGATAGAGAGTGATGAACTGGTAGCCAAAGAGAGACCACTGAGGCCATGAACAAGTGGTCAATGAACTAGTTTCTAGTTAGTCCTCTTTACCTCTCACTCTCTCTTTTAATTTTCATAGATCCAGACGAACAAACGCCAAAACGGACTCCAGATTAAAATTTTTGATATCGAACAATCAAAAATAAAACCCGATAATACTCCCAAAGTTAGTTTTAGGATTATACCTTTCGAAATCATTTTTTGAGCTGTTTTCGAACTGAAATTTTTACAGAAAAATAGTATTTTTTGTAAGTTACGTTTCAGGATTGATTTGAGATTTTGTTGATTTGGGTTAGTGGTTTTATACTTTTATTTATTGATCTTTTTGTGAATCTAGAATTACGGCATCAGATTAGTAATTATAATCCTAATTATCAAGACCAAATACATAGAACAAAACGTTCCTTGTATACCTCGTGATCGTGAAACGAAGACCATTTGGATAAAAAATAATTAGGACCATTTAACCAAGTTTGGTTTAGTGAATTTGCTCCATGGTTAGAGTATAGTAAAGTAAAAGATGCAGCATTTTATGTGTTGTTATCTTTTCAAGCCAAAAATTGGAGAGCAATCAAAGGGTGACTCTTTTGTTGGCGAGGGATTTTATAATTGGAAGAAAAAAGAAAATTCTAAGTTCCTGTGGGAGGTTCTAATAGTGTTCATAATCAAGTTTCTGCTAAATGTCAAATTTGTTAAATCAAAGACAACATATTCGAAAGGCTTTTGACTATCAGTCAAACTAAACTCGACTTGATTATCAAATTTGTCTTAATGCATTTATTGATTGTGTTAGGTTTCTCCTAAGATAAGAACTTTCATTTCATGGTCACGATGGATCTAAAAATTCAACTAATCAAGAAAATTTTCTTGAATTTTAGAAATTTCTTGTCGGCCACGATAAAAAAGTTAATGTAGTTGCACTGACCAATGGTTCGTAAAATCTAAAATTGATAGCTCTTAATATTCAGAAAGATATTATAAGTCCAACTGCATTTGAAACCATCAAAGTGATTATTGAAGATCTTTGTGATGCATTTTTTTCAATTTAAATTAATGAAGCTCACGATATCTCAACAAAGTAGCAAATGGCTATACCAATACGACATATTGACAAAGAAGGCAATGTCATTAGGTGCTTTTTGGATATTGAGCATGCTACCAATGCGAATGCTCTATCACTCAAGAATCTTGTGGAGATTTTATTTTGTAGGCTTAGACTGAGTGTTTCAATGTTGAGGGGACAAGACTATGATGGGGCTAGTAATATACAAGATGAGTTGAATGGTCTTAAAATGCTAATACTAGAAGAGAATTCTTCTCCATATTATGTTCATTATTTTGTACATCAACTGCAATTGGCTCTTGTGATCGTGGCAAAGAATCTTGATCAAATTGCAATACTATTTCATTTTGTTAATAATGTTGTGAATGCTGTTAGAGCATCATGTAAACACTGCGATATCACCGCGATATTCTTAGAGAGAAACAAGTTGTAAAAGTAATTATAACACTTAATGTTGAAGAGCTTTCAATTGGACAATGTTTAAATCAAGAAACTAATCTCAATTAAGCATTCAAGTGATACACGTTGAGGCTCATATTATAACACTTAGCTTGATGTATTTGTTTTCAACAATGATTGATGTGCTAAAAATTATTATAGAGGACAGTTATAATTTAGAACAAAAGAAAATATATTTGTTAGCCCAAGAACTTTTCAATTAGATTTTGATGATTTTAATAATTTATTTTCTTAATTAAATTGATTTAAAAATGATTATATTTATTTGTTTTTAAAAAGATAAGTGTTAATATTACATGACTAATGAGTCGGCACCTTAAGCCATTTGTGTTAACTCTTTGCATCAAATGAGTTGACACTGTGTGTTCTGTCAAAGAACATTTTGAGTCGACATAAATTGATATTTGAGTCAACACCTAAAGATTAAGTACGCTTGAAACTCTCAAGTGTGTTGACACCATTAAGAATTTGAGTCGACACCTTAACATGTTTGTCTAAAACGTTTCAGGTATTCGTTTGAGTCGACACCAAACTAGTTTGGGTCGACACCTTTCGTATTGGACCAAAATCCATGCAATTGAGCAAAATGAGTCGACAAAAAAATAATTTGAGTCGACACCTAAACAAGCCTTGTGGGATTCGCTTTGGGTCGACACCAATGCAATTTGAGTCGACACCAAGTAATCCATCGAATTTCTGACTTCGAGTAAAATGAGTCGACACCAAAGTTAAATGGGTCGACACCAGAGCTTCAAGATAATTCTCGACTCCAACTCAAACGGGTCGACACCAAACGACTTCAAGTCGACCCAAAACAATTGAGACCGTCTGTAATTTTTTGAATCGACACTAGATCAAAATAAGCCAACTCTAAAACTACCGAGGCTTATTGCAATTTTATGAGTTGACACTAAAATGAAGATGAGTCGACACCGAAATTCCAGTAGCTTGCCAGACAAAAAGGGTCAACACCTAAGACGATATGAGTCGATACCAAAGGTCTCTCCTAGAAAATTGAAGTAATGATTGAGTCGACACCAAAAATTTCATAAGTTGACACCACCCTATGGTGAGAAAGATGAAGAATTTGTGTTGACACCATTGAAGAAATGAGTAAATTCAATCACTAAAGGAACCAAGCCCTAGACATTTTGAGTCAACCCAAAATGGTTTGAGTTGACCCATTCAACAGATTTCAAATCTCGCACTGGCTTTAACGGTTAGATTTTAGAGCAATAATTGCCTCCACCAACCTACCAACGGTCATTTACTTCAGATGGCTATATAAAGAATTAATATTTGAAGCTTTGAAGATCTGGGCAATATTCTATTAGTTAAATCAAAAGCTCAAATCTTCAAGAAGGCATTTATTACTCATTTACTCCTCCAGTCAATTCTCACCTCTTTATATTCATTTATTTTTAATCATTTGTAAAGAAAGTGAGTGAATATCTCATTGAATACTACATTTATTGCACTTAAGGGTGAGTCACCATTGATCTTTTAAGTGAGTGATACTCTTCAAAGAAGTGCTCAAGAGTGATTAGAAGAAAACAGGGATTGTTTTTATAGGATCATTTTGAGACTGCAAAAGGTTTTGAATGCGCTCGTGAAGCATTCTATCTTAGTGAAAATTCTCAAGAGTAGTCTTGAGAAGTGGACGTAGGTTTGGAAGAAATCGAACCACTATAAATCTTGGTGTCTAGTTCAATTTCTCTCTCCCTAACCTCTTTAATTTTTTCATTGCATTATTTCTTAATTTTCTTGTTATATTTGTTTAAGAAATTAAAAAATTTTAAAAAAAGTTTTCAATTGTTATTATTATTTTAAAACCCAATTCATCCCTTCTTAAGTTGCTTAGGATTAACAATATTGTTGAACACAATGTAATTTTTTGATTTTATATTTAATCTTCATTTATTGAGAATGGTATTGGTTATCATACATGAATTATCACAAGCATTATAAAAGAAAAATCAAGATATTGTGAATACTAATAATTTAATTAAAGTTTTCAAGAAAAGGCTCCAAATGATGACAAAAAGTGGGTGGACATCTTTATTTGATGATGTTTCTTTCTTTTGTAAAAAAATAGAATTGATATTTTTAATATGGATGATCAAGTTTGTAGATCAAGGGCGAAAAATGACACAAAGCTCAACAAATGACAAATTTACATCAATTTTATTTCGAGTTATTCTATGTTGTCATAAATATGCAACTTCAAGTTAAATGCTCGTTTCACTAAGGCGAACAGTGAGTTGTTGCTCTGTGTGGCTTGTTAAATCCATCGAACTTATTTTCTAATTTTGATAGGAAGATGCTGATTCGTCTTGCTAAATATTATCCAAAAAACTTTTCTCCAATTGAACTTATGGCACTTTATGGTCATCTTGATACATATATTTTTAATATGCGATCAAATGATAATTTCTCAAAGTTGAATGAAATTACTAATCTCGCTAAAAAAATGGTAAAAACTGAAAGAAAAAAAAGTATATACGTTAATTTACTTGCTCATTAATTTGACATTGATATTACCAGTTGCAATTGGTATGATCGATAGAATATTTTCAGCTATAAATGTTGTGAATAATCGATTGCGAAATCAAATAGGTGATCAGTAAATGAACGATAGCTTGATGGTTTAAATATTTATGGAGAGAGAGAGAGAGAGAGAGAGAGAGAGAGTGAGTGTGTGTGTGTGTATTTTATAGAGCTAGTAATGATATTATTATATTCAGTTTTCAAAAGATGAAAATCCGTCACGATTAATTGTAACAAAAAGAAATTTTAAGAAAGAATATTTTGATTTTTTGCTTATTATGAATATTTATGCTTTTGTGTCCCAACCAATTTCCTGGCTTGCCACTGAACGTACCTACCCAAACACGTATGCATTCTCTCAAAATTTACTTAAAAAGAGCATTGTATACATAACATCTCAAGTCTTACTTATATGGACACTCATATTCCCATCTGACATGCAATGGGGTGATAAAAGGATGAAATTGTCTATATTTGACCCCGCTTCAAAGTTGTTCTCCCTCTCGAAGCACATTTAGACAGGAGACGAGCTTATGCACAGCCCAATTAATTTATAAGAAACTAATTTTACCGTTCACTAACGAGGTCCCAATTATAAGAGACGAGTCCTTGAAGATGTCCAAATAGGGAAGGATTTAATTAAGATTTTAAGGATATTATTAGACTCTAGACTGTCCTGTATATGCAATGTGAAAGAGAGACTGGCGCAGGCTGTTGATGAAGACCAAATGGGAAAAGACAAGTAGTCTTGCATACTAATCAAATGGAGGTCAAATTAATTTAATTAAAAACCCCTTAATTTGGCAGAAAAAGAGGCCAAGATCCTTTGTTTTTGTTTTTGTTTTTTTTTTCCCAATTGCACATGCTTCGAATTATACGTAAAAGCCTTTTTTTTCATCAGCAAAATGAATGAATTTTATTAGAAACTTGAAAGTGAAACATACAAAAAATCTTTGCATCGTTAGGATAATTAAATAAATAATAATTATTTTTGATTTAATATAATTAAAGTCAAGACCAGATCATTAATTTTAAAAATTTGTCAACCGAAGAATTAAGCAAATTATTGGTTTAAAACAAATTAATTTGCTCCAAAAAAATAATCCAAGATAACTTCCCAAGGTATTATATACATAAGGCATCTCTATTATTAATTCCGAGAGGGTAGCTTGGTGGTAAAAGTTTGAGACTTGGGGGTTTACACTTTTTTACGTCTAAGTTTGGAATTTCTTAGGTGCGATCAACTCTTTATAGTTAATCTATACATGACTTTCTCTTGGCTTTAATTCAGTCTCTCCTAGCTGATGGTGAGATTGATTCTCTAGCAATTAGTCAAGGTGCACGTAAACTAGTTCGAACACCTTAATATATATATAAAGTATCTCAATTATTAAAATATAAAAGAAAGATTTTTCCCATTTAAGAGATTCTACTTAATTTGAATGTCTTCCTTCTGAACATGATTGAAATAAAAGTAGGTAGTTAGAGGCCCTCCTTGTAGTTTTTGTTTCATGTTGTTAATATAATGGGTTTACATTTTTTCAAGACTTTTTCTCCTCTCAAAACTTTCTAAAATTCTATTTTATAAATTTAAAGTGGATCCGTAGCAATAATTCAAATTGTTCACTTTGTAAACCACCTTGTAAAACTATTCATATAAAAATTAAATTTCATTATGATATCCATAATAAAATGGAATCTTATATTATAAAATAAGTGGTTTTAATTTAAAATAAATTGTTTATATTTTAACCATTTATTTTATGAAATAAAATGCAATCATGTACTTATCGATATTTGGTGAAATTGAAATGTTACATAAATAATCATTCGGTGTGACCTATGTGATGACCTATGTGACGAACCATTCGGGATATCTTTATAAATCCAATCTAGACATACAAAATAAAACTTTAAGGGATGATATTTTGAGAGCAAGTGATCCCTAATATAACAACACAATAATATAATTGCCAATAATTTTTTTTATTGATAAAGAGGGAAAAAAATTTATATATGAAAAGGATAAATAGCATCTAAAAGAATTAAAATTTTCTTACAAAAAAGTAATTATTCGATGCTCCCGAAATTCTCTGTATCAAATTCACGTGGTGCTGCCACCAATATAGTAGTGACAAATTTTACGGTAGACATATAATGACTCATCTTTGTTGGTAATTAAGAGACAAAGAATGGCACACATTGTGTAATTTGTAATTATTTGTTTATCAAGAATATCACGTGATATCGTATACATTATATTCTAAAAATATTTAATAATTTTTTCTTACAAAAATATATCAAACATTCTCAAAATTACAACAAAAACCTTGAGATTGGCAAGAGACCAATAATTTACAGACATAAAACAAAGCTTTAAGAGATTTTTAAACCGAAGGATACAATGGGATATTAATAAAGTGTGACATGACACTGGTGGTTAGCAAATGGTAGCTAGGGGCCAACGGTCATTTCAAACTGCCATTATTGTTATTTTGTTATTCTATATTTTATCTCAATTAAATAGTTCTTACAGATTTTGTCTTTGTCTATCTATATGCATGACAGAGATATATATTAATTTATTTATCTAGTTTTTTCAAGGCATTCCTCGCTATTAAAATAAAATGTTACAATTATTTTGAAATTATGAATGGTTGGTTCACATGAGCTAAGTAAAAATTGTGACAATGACGATAATTAACAATAGTGATAGAGGTAGCAGTTGATGGAGGATCGAGATAGTGGGTAGAGGTGACGGTCAGTGGAGGAGTGGTGGTCGAAAGAATTTTTCAGTGTTAACAGCAAGAGGTAAAGATGGTTGAAGATGGTGGAGGAGAGAGAAAAGAATAAAAAATTATTTATAAAATAAGTGAAACATATTTTTTCTATTTATAAGAATTTATAATGATTTATAAAAAATTTGAAACCATAAACAAGAAAAAGTAAATATTAACGCTAGCAAACATGCCTTAATTAAACATGTTTGGCCTAATTACATAATATTAGGCCAAACATGTTTAATAAACTATTGTTTGGGAGTTTGTAACATGTTCATTTACACTCGTGTCAACATGCAATAAAAGAAAAAATGGTTTTGACCTATGCTAATTTGTATATTTGTATAGATTATAAAGAAAATTAATCATTTGTTTATTTTCGGATGTTTGGTTGAATTTTTAAAAATAAGTTTATTGCTATTTAGTTTAGTGAGTTAAAAACTTCAAAAAAAGTGAAGGAAAAAAAGGTGGAGATGTTTTTGGGATGTTTGAGGTTTGGCTTGTCAGCTGTAAAGTTCACTTTATGAATGGCTTTTTGCTTCTAGCTGTTTGGCGCAAAAATTGCCTTTTTGAGATATAAATTGGTCATTTAACCGTTACCTTTAAAGTTGCATATATGTAGGCTGCATTTGATGGCCTAATTTAAAATTAAAATTTTCATTGTCTTTTATTTTAGTATAAATAAATTAAAAATTCGTGTGATTAAAAGGCAAATCTAAACTACAATTTAATAAAAAAATACTATAATTTAATAATGCATTTTTTATTACTTTAAACAAAAAAGTTAAAAAGCTAACTTTAAATTGGAGCCACCCAAGGCAAAATTGTATTTTCCAACCCCTATCAGAAGCTTCAGTGAAGTGGGCTCATTTGGGCTTTTTGGGCTATTTTTTCAGAAGCCATTCTTCTATTTCCAAAGTCAAATAATGCCTTATTCCGGTGTAGTTTTTTATATGATTTTTTTTATATTTAAGTATATTTTTTTTCATTAATCTAAATGAGAATATTTTTTGAATTCTTCTCATCACAAAAAGTGAGAAAGGTGAAAAAAAAAATTTTGATCAAAAATTAAAAAATAGCTTGAATAAGACGGAAAAAACCAATTTAAAGCTTTTGTATAACTTCTTTCCATTTTTTGTGAATTTTTTTTAATTTTAGCCAAAATGATTATATTTTTTACATTTGTTTTTTCATGAGAAAAGAAAAAAATAAAAAATCTAGATAAACAAAATTCAAAACGAGAAAAAAAGTCAAAACAAAATAATCTCAAACACAACACAAGTCATTTAATTTTTTTAATACCTTTAGCGCTCGATTGGTTGAAGAAATATTTTCATGGAATAAATCAGATTACGAGACTATTTTTGAATAGTTCCATCTCCCTACATTATTCTGCATCCAAACATTGACTTAGGTTACAAACTAATAAGCTTCTTAGAAAGCCCTAAGCCAAACACGGTCTTCATTGAGTTTTAATCGCCCTAAACCAAACACATACTTGATTAGTGACAGACAGCACTTCTAGGCCGGATTGCATTGCATTAACAATTTTGATGTTAAAGGAGATTAAATTTTTTAGACAATTTCTTACTTTGTAAAATGACTAAAAATAATTATATCTCGTAGTCTAATTATATATAGTACAATTCATCCCAACTTATAACTAATACATTCTAATTTAACCATATAACTAATACGACTTAATCTTATCGTATATATAATACAATTTAATTTTACAATTTATCTAACCCAATCCAATATGAAAATCAAATGAGATCCCTAAAGTGTTAGGAGATATATTTCTTTTAATTGTCTCAGGGCATTTGAACCAACTTGCGCAAAGCTCGATTAATTCTTAAAAGACTAATTCCATTGTCCAGTACTTAGGGGGGGCTATAAATTAAAATCGAGATTTTTGCCTCGTATGAATTTGACTTCAGAAAATTGATAGCACCTAAGATATTTTAAATATGAGACATTAGAGGAAGCAAACCCTTAAGTCTCAAACTTTAACCACTTTGCCAACCCCTTATAGGGCTGTTAGGAGATATTATTTATATAGTATTTTTGATAAATAAAAATATTTGAAAGAAAATTTTTACATATTTCTTATTAAGCATAGAAAACATAAAACATATAATCAAAATATAGTATTAAGTAATACAATTTAATTTCACCATTTATCTAATCCAATTCAATTTGAAAATCAAAGGAGTCCCTAAAGTATTAAGAGAAATTGCTTATGTAGTATTTTTAATAAATAAAAAAATTTAATACACTTATTAAGTAGATCATTATTGTCTCTTGCCTCAATATCACATATATTACTTGATAAGCATCCATCTCATGAAGCATTCATCATGACCTTTTTTTTCTTTTACGGATCAAAATTTTTTTCAAGCCACTATTTTTTTGTTTTTATTGTCATCTTCAACTCTCTTTTGAGTGGCTATGCAAAGTTAATGATTTCACCACTTTTTCTTTTTTACGTATATCACATTCCAACCCATGAGAACTCGAAATACAAATTCAATAAAATCGTTCAACAAAACGATAATTTTCCTTGAAACCGAAAAATATTATTCTCATCCAAAACACTATATTTATATTATACTTACCAAGAAATGTTGAAATGCAAATTAGAAGAAAACAAATAGCAAAGAGTATTGTTCGAACAACAGCTTCGTATAAAGAACTAGAAGTATAAGAATTAAAAGATTGAACAAATGCATACTAATCCAACATATTTGTATATATTTTTTCTCAACA
>JAULJZ010212330.1:0-16611 GCA_032270985.1 Heliamphora pulchella | reverse complement strand
AAACCAATTGTAGACTTGCCGGCCCAATCAACATGAGCATAAGCCCGAAGAGTCAAAAACGATGAAGAAGATAACCACAAATATAGCGCAAAATACGAAGCAAAGCAGTCCAATGAGTGGAGCGAGGAGCAGAGACAAACTGACTGACCACATAAATAACGTACGCAATATCAAGATAAGTCAATAAGATATATCAAACACCTAACTAACTCTTGATAAACAGTGGGATCTTCAAGAAGAACACTATCAGAATGAGAGAACTTGGCATGCAACTCAATAAGAGTATCTCCAATCTTACCATCACTGAGATGGGCACGGTGGATCACCTCATTCGCATATTTTGACTAAGATAAGAAATAACCTTTAGATAAAGAAGCAACCTCTATACTAAGAAAGTAGCAGATAGAACCTAAGTCATTCATCTCAAACTCACGAAATAGATGTTGTTTCACTTCAAATATAATAGCAGAGTCAGAGCCAGTGATGTTCATGTCATCCACATAAAATAACAAAATAACCAACACTGTAGGAGTGTGGCGGAGAAAAAGTACAGAGTCATGAGGATTAGGAGTGAAACCAATATGAGTAACAGTAGATTGAAAAAGCTCATACCAAGCACAAGGGGACTGTTTCAAACCATAAAGGGCACAATGAAAACAACAAATGGTACCAGGAGAATGAGGGAGGCCCGGAGGAGGGTGCATATAAACTTCCTCGTTAAAATGCCCATTGAGAAATGCATTCTTGACATCCAACTGGAAAAGAAGCCATTGACGAATGGTAGCAACAGAAATCAAAGTACAAACTATAATCATCTTAGCTAAGAGTGCAAAAGTTTCCTCATAATCAATTCCATACTCCTGAGAAAAACACTTGACAACCAATCTGGCCTTATAATGCTCCAGAGAACTATCAGAATGAGTTATAACTTTGTAAACCCACTTACATCCAATAAAGTTTTTACTGGCAAGCAGTGAAACCGAATCCCAAGTACGAGTCTTCTGCAAAGTAGTTAATTCTTTTTGCATGGCATTAATCCAGTTTGGATTAGTACAGGCTTCTTTATAGGATTGAGACTCAAAGTAAGCATGAATAGCAGATAAAAAAGTACAATAAGAAGGCAAAAGGCAGGTATTACAAACCAAATCTTACCGACGGAGTACGAACACCCAAAGCATAGCGCCGTTCAAGGGGATCAAGATCCACAGAGAGTGGGAAATTGGGTCGAAACTAGTGGATATGCGTTGAGAAGGAGGAGGCAGCCTACGAAAATAAACTAATGGGAGAGACGAAACAAAAGAAGGACGAGATTAAGAAGAAAGTTCAGAAACGTCAATTAGATCTTCTTTGGGAATCAGGGGCATATTTGGATGATAGAATAAAATATGAGAGACGCTCAAAAAACACAACATGACGAGAGACATAAAAGCGTTTAAATGCGGGATCGTAACATTGATATCCTTTTTGTTGAATACCATAACCCAAAAAAACACAAAGAGCGGAACGAGAACTAAGTTTATTCCGCTCTCTTTTAAGAAGAAGTATAAAGCAAACACAACCAAAAACACGTAACAAAGAGTAATTAAGAGTGTGACCCATTAATTTTTCATAAAAAGAAATGCCAGAAAGAATAGGTGTAGGCATGCGATTAAGAAAATACACTACAGTAAGAACTGCTTTTTCCCAGAAAGTGGCAAGGACAGATGAGAAAAGAATAAAGGAGCAAGCTGTGTCAAGGATGCGCCAATGTTTTCTTTCAGCTCTACCATTTTATGCGACAGTATTAAGACATGAAGATTGATGAATAGTGCCAAATGCAACTAAAAAGTCGGTGAATTCAGTAAAAAATTACTCTCCACCCAAATCAAAACGAAGGGTCTTGATAGTTGTAGAAAATTAGGTGTGAACCGTGGAGTGAAAAGTGCAATAAATACGGAAGAAATCTGATTTGTGAGACATCAAGTGCACCTAACAAAAATGACTATAATCATAAATAAAGGAAACATAATATACTGACCGGCCTTTTATTGCAATGGGAAAAGGACCCCACACATCAGTATGACCAAGAGAGAAAAGAGATGTAGAGAGTGATGTGTTGTTATGAAAAGGTAGCACTGACATTTTTGCAAGTTTACAACTACTGCATTCAAAAATGTCACTGGCAGACACTTTACCCAAGCAACCAAACTTAGCTGTTTTAGGCGTTCACTAGACAGGTCACCTAACCTAGAATGCCAAAGATAAAAAAGAGAAAAATGCTGATATAAAGAAAAAGAAAATAAAGCCGTAGAGGAAGAATCCAATGGGAGATGTAAACTTTTCAACACATAAATCACCAATCCTACGCCCGTTCTCAACCTGTTCCTAGGACGTTCGATCCTGAACAACACAACCAGAGGAAGAAAACAGGTCAAAACCAAAATCAGAAAGCTAACTAATAGATAATCTCAATTGTGGCACATAAAAGACATTAGGTATTGATAATAAAGAGGATAAAGAAGGAATAACAGAACCAATAGAAACAACTTGCTTAAAAGCACCATTGGCAGTAGAAATAGTGAGTGGAGAAGAGGGGGAAGTATAATGACTAAGACTGAACAAATCAGGTGTCATATGATGAGAAGAACCGGTATCAAATATCCAAGTGGTAGGAAAAATACCAATAAAATTAAAACTATGCAAACCTGAAGAGAACGTAGTCATTGAAGATGCATGAGATTCGAGCCCAACGAGTACCTGCATGGTATGTGGTCTGAAACTGCTCAAACAGATACTACACTAAAGAGATTAGAGCACCATTGAAAGGCAAGGAAACCCACATCGCATGCCAAATCTCATGAAAAAATCATATCTAAATTCTCAAGCCAAAAACTCATGCCCAATGCGAATAATTCCCATGCAACCAGATATTATAGCTTGCAATTTGATCATTCAACAAGTCCGAGAACAGAAAAAATTACAGAGGTTGAAGGGAGCCTCGTCAATGGTTGGTGAGTCAAAAAAGACTATCGGTGGTCACAGATGTAGAGAAGATCCTTATCGGTGATCGTCCGTGGTCACAGGACCTAGGGGGAGAGTTGGCGATCATCGTCGGTAGTCGGTGGTCGGTAGTCGGTGGTCGGTGGTCGGTGGTCGGGGGATAAGGAAGAAGGGTCGGCGAGGTCGACAAGGTCAGCAGAGCTCACGAAGTTCGCAAACCAAAGAGAAAGAGGGGTTGTAGAGGTTCGGCGTCTTTGTCGATGGTCAAGGAGCCTCGTCGGTGGTTGCCGTTGTACCCTAGGAGGTCCTTGATGGTCGGCGATGCAAAGGGTTGCGGCTAGGGTTTGCAAAGACTTCGTCAGAGAAGGAGTCGACGATGCCAAAGAAGAAGTCGATGGCGCCAGATAAGGAGGTCGGCGGGCTAGGGTTTTAATGCTGGCTTTGATACCATGATAACAAAGGAAAGGAAGAATATTATTATTGCATATTAACCAAAGGGTTAACCACAAAAGATAAAATTACAAATTATATATAAAGCAAAACTTAAACCCTAATTAGCCTTAAAAGACTATACTACCCTTTAGCTAACAAAATAACAAAATGACTGAAAATAAACCATTACAATATGTACTATATTTTCACCTAATATACCGTCCACCAAACATGACAAAGATAGAGTTATGGTGTATCTGTCTAACCCCCATACTCAAATTAGATGCTTAGATCACTACTGCCTCCCATGGTTATTGCCACATTGCCACCACTCTCACGCACAAACCATCACTATGATGGTATGACCTACCCAAACCACTCATAGCCGCCACCACAACCTTGCATGATTTCTACTTCCTCAGTTACATAAACTCCTTTTTCGCCTAATATATTCGGTCCACTAAATATGACCAGGGTAAGGGTTTTGGGATGTGTCAAACCACATACCCAAGGTTGTTATGTGTCAAACCACATACCCAAATTAAATGACAGGAACATTTAATTTTTTACAATGTTTGAATAAGAAGAAGAAAAAGCTCTTCTTATTTGTCATCAATATTATTTTTTTCCAAAGAAAAATAAAATGGAAGAGACGCTTGCATTAGATAGTGAATAAAGCTCTCAAGCCTCTCAAAAGGGATAGGAGATAGAAACATCCTAGGTTAAATCCCATTTAGTGCTCATTTGGCAAACCAGCTTACAGTCGGCTTTTTGGGCTTTTTGACTTAAAGCCCAAAAAGCCAAAAAGCCTCATTTTTCAACCCCCAACTTTTACACTATTGACATTTTGGCTTTTTGACTTTTTGGCTTTTTTGATAACAATTTTCAATTTCTCTGACTTTTTGACTTTTTGGCTTTTGGACTTTTTGACAGTTTGGCTTTTCTATTTGACAAAATCTCATTTAAGCTAAAGAGCAATCTTGGAATTTCACATCCGGCTTATTTAGCATTTTTTGTGGCTTAAAAGTCACTAGTTTCCCAATCAAACGAACTTTTGGCTTTTTAGCTTAAAGTGACTTAAAGCCAAAAACCCAGCTTAAAGCCAAGTTGCCAAACAAACACTTAATCTCAAGTACATTGTAAAATTTATTATCATCTCATATGATAATAGTATACAATATGGAATACCTATAGATGTTAGGAACATCTCCAAGTATCGAATTTTGGATACATAGCAAAAAAATTAAGATTTCAAATGGGTTGATGCACATTTGCACTTGATACTTAGCATCTGTTTGTGATGTCCAAAAAGCTTTGCTTTTAAGAGGTTTAGCATTTTAGAAAGAAAAAAAAATGAAGAAAAAAAGAGTGAGATTGTTTCAAATAATATTTTTATATTAGCTTTTTTGTTTTTGTTTTTTTTTTTTGCTTTTTTTGTTTTTTTATTAAAATGTGCAATATGCCATTACTCTTTCCTTTTATGTTGTAGTTTTGAGATATTGACACAGTTTTTTTTTAGTAGATTTGACTTTTTCTATTTGAGAGTATTATGGTCATTTTACTCAACAAACCGTGTTTGGGATGTGTATAGATTTTTTTCTTAGGAAAAAAAAGTGAAAAAAATGTTAGCGGCTATTTAGAGATGCCAAACACTACAACTTAAAAACTTACTTTTTTGCAAAAATATCAGCTTTTTAGAGATGCCAAACATGGGTTTAGACCTGATTCCGTTTAACATTGTATTATTCAACAACCACTCAAACAAAATCATCTCTCTCTCTCTCTCTCTCTTCACAATAGAGTCATCATCCACCATACCACCTATGGCTGCACGTAGGGCAAAGTGGCAAACCATCATACATAGATGTTATTGCTATCACAGCATCGTATGGTTACTTCCACCATTACTTTAAGGCAAACTCATACTTTTTCTCTATGTTATGCATATTTATATGCATATAGACCCACGAGTCTCCATGTGAAAGGTTAAAAAAAATTAATATCCAATAGGAGCTGCTGCTTCTTCAATTATCATTAAAAATTAGATGATCCAAATGTCTAATTTGGGTACAACTGTTGTACACACCTCATACCTTTACCCTTATTAGATCTTGTATACAAGGATATATACATTGAGAAAAATAGAGGAGTCCATCTAACACTACGCAAATCCAATCCAACACTAGTTAGAGTTGGGCACCTCACAGGATGAGCCAAGCAGCTCAAGTGATGCTCTCAACTCTAGGCGTCAATCCACAAGTCCATAGCGAGTCATGGGACACTCAAGGGATCCTTAGAACCCAAACTCCCATCCTAGGCAAGCATCACCACATCACTATTCTTGAGGATAGTGATGGTAAGGTGAGGCAAGGCAAGGCGATGTGCCTTGTTATATTGAGTCAACTCCAATAGGTGATGGCAAGTCATTTATGACAAACACACACCTTCAAATCTACCCATTAAAAACCCACTACTACAACCCCACCCGTGCCCAAGATCCATGGCCTCAAACCCACCTTTGCTTTTGTTATACGTGTGCGTGCAATGTACATGTAAGTCATCTATACACTCGTCAGTATGCATTTTTTAACCATGTACTCGTCAGTATACATTTCCACGCAGCACATCAACAAATTGATTATTGAATGATAAATTGCATGTGCTTACATCAAATTAATACAGCCATTTTTATCGACAAAACAGTTCTACGTTCCTTTATTAGTATATTTCAGAGTTCACTCTTTTATGTAAAGAGAAGGAAATATATATGAAAATAGGTTTTGTTTACAAAGGGATGGAGAGATGGAAAGGGACTGCAGGAAAGCAGTTTCAATGATTTAAGGTTTTTATATGAGAACGCATCAAAGATAAAAGTTAGAAACTAGGTAAGTTTTAAAAAGAGAATAAAGAGAGTATAGCAATGGCAGTGTACAAAACATAAGGAAGTGAATGAAAGAGGAAAGACAATTTGGAAATTTTACTTAAATTTGAATTGATTGAAGAAGCAAAAGGTAAACTATCTTATCTTAAAAAAGAGTAGGTCAAATGAACATGAACGAATTGGAAAGGAACTCCTTTTTACCCCAATCACCGAACCCGACAGTGCATATTGGTTATTTCCCAAGCGTGCCTTCACTGGTTGAAGAAGACGCTTTTATTTACAGTCTCTAACTCTAAAAATATTCGATCAGGGTAAAGGAATTTTTTTTATTTTGATTGTGGATGAGCACTCACTTGAGCTTGGAACTGATGAAATTCGAGGCACTTTTCACTCAGATTCTCTCAAAAGCTTCTCATGTAGCTAGACTTTAACCTCCATATCACATATGTTCGTTCTGTATTTGAGAAAGCCAAGCGTAAACAAGGCTTTAGACCACCAACAGCTAAATAAACCATTTCCTTACTGACATGTCAGTTCAGTAGAATGTGATCTCCCAAACCCAATGTTGTACAGGAATTTCAACTATCTAGTCTCCTATATTGAACAAGAGAGCTCCAGTGCTATCTTTCGCAGAAGTTTTCAAAACCTAAGCGCTCTTAGTCCTGTGGCATAACTCTAGCTCTCTCTACGGGTGGAGGGAGTAGCATCGTATTTGAGCCTTAGCCTTGTCAAGGGGAGGCCAAGCTTGTGCATCCCAATAATTGGGCTAGTGGAATTTTTGAAATAGAAGAAATGCTTATTGTTAATACGACACAACAGCTGCCAACTAGTTTGAGTGGAGCCTTCAGTTTGCACCACAAAGGTTTTAAGTTCTTGTTTGTAAAATACAGGGGGTCTAAGTGGAAATTTTTCTCGAGTGATTTGCAATAATCAATATAAATTGAGAGATTAATGTTCAACAAAACATAAAACCTACACTAGATCAACTAAAGGCAATGTAATAAGGAGAAAATCAAACAACCATAGACACACGATATTTAATGTGGAAAACTCCAAGATAGAGAGAAAAAGTACGTGACAACCATCAGTCAAAAGAATCAAGCACTATATGAAATATTTGGTTAAAAGAGATCTTACAAAACCTCTGTTAGTGGTAACTTATTATTATTATTATTATATGGTTATTATCAGGTGTGTGTGGGTGTATGGATATAATGGTGTTCCCTCATTTTAATATAAATAAGAGTGCTCGCCTATCCAAAAGGGTACGGCTTCCTATTATTTTTTTTCTCCTAACATGGTATCAGATCCACTATGAAACCCTAAGCTCTCTTCACCTGCCAACCTCCTTTAGCCGCCGCAACCCTAGTCTGCTCTCTCCCTCCTTCAGCCGCTGCGAACCCTTAATCCATCTCAGCCGAAGCCCCAGCTCTCTTCGCTGCCCCCTTCACTACACCCTATTGCCACTGTCAGCCCCCAAAAACCTTGAACGAAACCGTAGCATGAACCCCTAGCAGTCTTCTCCTAGCCGCAACCCTTCTTCTATGTCCGTCAGGCTCCGACAGCCACTCCAGCAGCCCCAACAAGCCCTGACAGCTTCTTTCTTCCCTCCGACAACATCTCTTTTCCTCTGCAGCACCTGTCGACAGCCCCTAGAGGAATCATAGGTGCTGTTTTGACGATCTTGGGGCTGCCGTGACTCCCTTTTTCAGTTTACCGGTACCAACAGCCTCCAAGGAAGACCCTAGCCTCTGTTTTGAAGGTGTAGGGGGGCTGTCGCAGTGGTTGTGTTCTATGAAGATGATGTAAAGGTATGTTTACTGGTCCGGTTATGATTGTTTAAGGTCGTAGTTGTGTTCTATCATTTATTGGGTTGGTTGCTGGCGGTTCCTTGCGATTGATAGATTGTGATGTCGACGGAGAGCTCGACGAGGGTTGGTGATTCTCAAATGGGTATTGAGAGGCAAGGCATCACGGATGTATTTTCGTCATCCACACGATTAGTGGATTCGAAACTGACTAGACCACAAACATATGTGTTATAGAAGAAGAATATATTACTGACGATAGAAGGTATGAAAAAGAATGATCAATTGTTCGATGATCCTCCTGAGAAGGGATCTAATGAATACAAAAGGTGGAAGCGGGATGATGCAAGATTGCTCAGTAAGATGTTTAACTCAATGGAGTCTTCTGTTGATGTTTTGGTGGCTAACGCCACAACTGTTCGAGAGGTGTGGGTCATACTCGAGGAGACATTTGCCTCAATGAATGACTTGTCCCGGTTATATGATGTGATGCGGAGTATCTTCAGCATACAGCAGGGAGAGCGGCCTTTCTCAAATTACTTCACAGAGTTCAAGGTTTTGGCAGATGAGTATGATCTGTTGGTACCTTTTACCAGTCGATACGAGATTTTCAGAGAGCAGAGGATGGAGTTTTTGGTAGTTTGTTTCTTAGCTGGGGTGAACCAGCATATAGGCTCAGCGCATTCTCAGATTCTGGTCGGGTCCGACATTCCATCCTTATCTGAGGTCTTCCGAAGGATGAGCAAAACAATTAGTAAAGAAGAGCCTCGTGTTACTGCTACTGACCAGGGTGATCATACAACCCTAGGTACATTTCGTGGAGGAGGTAGAGATGGTTTTCGTGGTAAAGGTCATGATGGGGGCCGAGGTGATGGAGGCCGAGGAGGTAAAGGCCATGATGGAGGACGAGGCAGAGGTAGAGATGGACGTGACACCAGGTCCTACTACTATTATGGAGAGCAAGGACATTTACAAAACTCGTGTTGGAAGCAACATGGGCGCCCTACATCCTTTGTGGCCAATGCAGCGGCCAATTATGATACTCCTTCCTCTTCTTTTGAGAGAACTATAAATATGACCCAAGAGGAATATATAATCAGTTCATCCAGATGAGGATTGGGAACATAGCCGATACTCCCTCAGCCACAGTTGCAAGTAACCCAGTTGCGTGTATGGCCACCCCCAGGTCGTGGGTGATAGACTCGGGTGCATCTGCACATGACCCACTCCACAGGTACTTTTTCGTCTTATCAGTTGACCCATGAACACAGTGAGGTTATTGTTGCCAATGGAGGAACCTTGGAGGTGAAAGAACAGGAAATAACTGCTTTATCTCCATCACTTGCACTCTCTGTTGTTTTACATACTCTTGCTAATCCGTTTAGTATTACAAAGTATTTGAACTGCTCAGTAACATTCTTTCCTGATCATTGTGTTTTTCAGGATCTAGTTTTAAGGAATACTATCAATAGAGGACAGGTGGAAGGTGGCCTGTATGTGATGGAAGAGACTTTGGATGTTGCATGCTCCAGGCGATCGTCTCAAATTTTGGATATACATTGTCGGTTGGGCTATCCCTCCTTGCCAAGTCTGAAGAAACTATGCCCCAATTTAAGTCAGGTTACACAGTTAAAATGTGAGTTATGTCGATTTGCTAAGCACCTGCGTATGCCATATGTGTCCAGGAATAATAATAGAACAATGAGTCATTTCTCTTTAGTCCATTTAGATATCTGAGGTCCGTGTCCTGTCACATCTTTATTTGGATTTCGGTATTTTGTAATTTTTGTTGATGACTATTCTCGGATTACTTATATCTATCTTATGAAGAAGCATTCTGAATTACCTATTGTGTTCACTACCTTTTGTAATGAAATCCAAACTCAATTTGGCAAAACTATTCCGACCCTACGTAGTGATAATAGGGGTGAGTACATTAGTGGAGTGTTGGGTACATACCGGCATACACATTGAATTATTCACCAGAAGTCATGCCCAGACACACCACAGCATAATGGAGTGACTAAAAGGAAAAATAGACATCTATTGGAAACTGCACGTGCCCTGATATTCCAGATGAAAGTTCCCAAAGTCTTCTGAGGTGAAGCTGTGTTGACGGCATGCTATCTTGTTAATAGATTGTCATCATCTGCTCTACATTGTGCTACACCCTTGTCAGTTTTACTTCCTTAGCAGATTCCTTTTTCATTACCACTCAAGATTTTTTAGGGTATTTGCTATGTGAGAAATAGCAGGCAGAATGTGACCAAGTTGAATGCTCGAGCACTAAAGTGTGCTTTCATGGGATATTCTAAGACACAGAAAGGATATCGATGTTACAGTCCGGAATTGCGACGGTTTATAATATCCCGAGACGTGGTGTTTGTTGAGTCTGTTTCGTTCTATAGCTCGGCAACTACATCTTTCTCCACTGTTGATGATGGTTTAGATCGTATTTTGATGTATCATTCCTCCACTGATTTACCAGTGGCACCTTCTCCAATTACCAGTTCTCCGGTTGATATTCCCGAGGAGTCTTCTCCTGCAGCCCCAGAGGCACCTGTGATCTTATCATCCTCAGAATCGTCTTCACCAGGCCGCACCACCTCTCCTCTAGTCGAGTCAGAATCTTCTCAGTTGGATCCAGCCTCTGATCAGGTAAGTGATCCCTATTGCTTTACGCAAGTCTTATCATAGTTGTCGAGATCATCCCTTGTATACTACATCATATCGCGGTTTGCCCGCCACTGTCCAGAAGGGTATTACTACACTTGATCAGCATACTTTGCTTTTCTCTGTTGTAGATGCTCTTTCTCGTCCAAGTTAGCACAATGCTATGATTGAAGAGATGAATGCTCTTGAGACTAATCATGCATAGGACCTCGTGAGTCTTCCTCTTGGGAAGACAGCTATCGGGTGTAAGTGGGTATTTGCTATCAAGCTTCATTCTGATGGCACTCTTGAGCACTTGAAAACCCGTTTAGTGGCAAAAGACTATGCTCAGACCTATGGCCTTGGCTACTTTGATACCTTCTACCCTGTTGCGAAGATAGCCTCAGTTCGTTTGTTCTTTGTCTCTGGCTGCGTCACATCAGTAGCTTTTGTATCAATTAGATGTGAAAAATGCCTTTCTGCATAATGCTTTGGAGGAAGAGATTTATATGGAGCAACCGCCTGGCTTTGTTGCTCAAGGGGGGTCCCTAATAATGTCTATCGTTTAAGGCGTTTATTATATGGTTTGAAGCAGTTTTTCAGGGCCTAGTTTTGCTGTTTCAACTCAGTGGTACAGGAGTTTGGCCTTTGGCAGTCAGCAAAGGATCATACTGTATTCTTTCGACATACCTCAGCGGGTTGCATATTACTCATCGTATATGTGAATGACATTGTTATTATTGGTAGTGACAGTGGAGGAATTGCTGAGCTCAAATCGTTCATGGGCACCAAATTTCAGACGAAAAATCTTAGTGAATTTCAATATTTCCTAAGCATTGAAGTCACAAGGAATAAGAAAGGGGTGGTCATTTCTCAGCGAAAGTATGTTCTTTGCATTCTGAAGCGAGCCGGATATACGAGTGCTAAAGAAGTGGACTCACCTGTGGAGTCTAATGTCAAGCTAGAGCCGAAAGAAGGAGCAATTCTTCCAAACCCTGAGCAATATTGATGCATAGTGGGGCAGCTTAATTATCTTACTACGATGACTCGTCCAGATATTGCTTATCCAGTGAATGTAGTGAGTCAGTTTTTGTCTGATTCCCGTGTTTTCTATTGACAAGCAGTGTTATGCATTCTTCGGCACTTGCACAAAAATCCGGGTAAGAGAATCCAGTTTTCTGATCATGGACATATGGGAATGGAAGGATACTCTGATGCTGTTTGGGCTGGATGCATATTTGACAGGAGATCCACAACTGGTTACTCTGTATTTGTTGGTGGGAACTTGGTTTCTTTGAAGAGCAAGAAGTACACAATGGTATCCAAGTATAGCGCTGAGACTGAATACCGGGCTATGGCATTAGCGACTGCTGAGAATATGTGGTTTCAGCAGATTTTGACAAAGTAACATTTCCCTCTTATAGGATCTGTCATACTCTAGGTTTATAATACATCGGCTATTTATATTACCACAAATCTAGTATTTCATGAGATGACGAAGCATATTGAGATTGACTGCCATTTTGTCCGTGAAGAATATCAGAAAGGAGTTGTTATATTTGGGTCTATTCCTACATGGGAACAGGTAGCAAATATTTTCACCAAAACTTTACCGGATCCGCGTGTCTCATATTTATGTAATAAGTTGGGCATGATTGATATACATGCTCCAGTTTGAGGGGGGTGTTAGTGGTAGCTTATTATTATTATTATTATTATTATTATTATTATTATTATATGGTTATTATCAGGTGTGTGTGGGTGTATGGATGTAATGATGTTCCCTAATTTTAATATAAATAAAAGTGCTTGCCTATCCAGTAGGGTACGGCCTCCCATTATTTTCTTTCTCCTAACAACCTTCGTTGAATCCACAACCTACAAATGCAAGCCTACTCTTACTGAATCTACATACACCAAACCGTGGTTGAATGCCGCAGAAATCCACCATAGACTTTAAACCTTGAGAATCCTCTCAAGATGCACCAAGAGCAATGATGAAAAGGTAGGAAAGTATAAGACTTGATGATTTTCAAAGACGCTTAAATGCTCGATCATCATCTCAAGTCTCATCAAGCAACGAACATCTCTTTTTTAATATCCTTGAATGGCCTTTTCCTCAGTTCTACAGTATGAGGTGAGAGGTTGGCTAAAAGGCTGACGGCTACTGAAACCCTAAATGATGTTATGAAGTTGCCCCGCTAAATAGAGAAATCGATCAATCTATTCACCGATCAACCAGTAATCCATATCGATTTTTCCATCAATCCGTCATTCAGTGCTTCTAATAGTTGTTCAAGCCGATCGATCGGTATTTTCACCGATCGATCGGTGATCGATGCATATCGATCTGTCTATCAATTCATCTAATATATCATGCTGCTTAAGCATCTAAACTCTAAACCACTTCAAAGTTTTCCTCCATTGCATAGAGGATTCACCCAAACAAAGCTTTACACGTGGAGAGAAGGCAGATAAATTATAGGTAAAATGAACATGAAGATTACAAAAGGATTAATGAGTGTTTATCGAATAGAATGCTAAACTAGCCTAAGATCTAAATCCTAACACAAGTATTTTGGTGCTGACCACAAGCGGAAAACGTATTTAACCACACACAAAAAAAAGACCTCTCCAGTTCTTATACAACAGAAGTTGAGGAAGTTATCTACAGTTGAGGAAGTATATCTATAATCACCAATATTGAAAGCTAAACAACAGTGTAACATGGACACAACTTGTTTTTTTTTTAAGGCCATTCCAGAAAACATGGATTGATCCTGATCTAATTTGAACTTCTAAAGCATCAAAAGTTTCTTCACAAGTATATAGCATATAATACAAGTGTAGGAACTGCCAACCTCAGAGAGCAAAAGTTTCAGTATTTAGTTCAAAAAACATCTTGATGAAATAGTATGTCCAATACAGGATAAAAATGACCTTTTACTCTCTGAGATAGCAAGTTGACACTCTTAAACAATACACTTACAGAATCACCACCCTTGGCTGCAGGACGGAATTTGATTGGGGGCACAAGAATGGCCTCCATAAAGAACATAAAATAACCCGGTCTGCTTCCAAATGTATTTAATTGTTCACGCTGAATATCACAGATAAAAGAGCAGAGGTGAGCCTCATTTTCCCACAGCAGCTTTATGATGTCTCTAACCTGTGAATAGCAAATAATAGAGAGTTAGAAATGCAATCGCGCACAATACAGCCACTGTAGAAATGGCCCCACTTGCCATGCTGCCATAATGACAAAGTTATGCTCACAAAAGACATACCTCAGATGGTAAAAGAGGCCCTGAAAAGAAATTCTTCTGCTTAACAAACTCAGGTGGAACGGACTCCCGTTTGCTTCTTCCATGCCTTCCTCCCGTAGAACCTTTAATTACATTAGTGGCATCCATAAATGAATCATTTTCAGCTTCATCAGCATTTACCACCTCAGGGGAAGGATTCTCCTCAGATTCACCAATGTGTGGACCTCCCAACTTGCAACCTCTAATGATGTTTGCTTTAGCGCGGGCATCAGATAAACCACCCTACAGGTGTTCATTTGGAGAGAAGGGGGGGGGGGGGGGAAAGAAAACTATTACAGAAGTACATGCAATCACATGAATATTATGGGCAAGGAAAAGTAAGCGTGAGCTAGCATGAACGCATTGTTTCAATTTAAAAAAATTGCAAGTAAACAGCAGAAACAAAAATAAAGAGAAAGTGAACACTTGGCAAGAGACATGTGGTAGAAGTCTTTCTGCATCCACAGAATAGCTGTCAAAACACACACACAAGAAAAAAAAAAGTTTCTAATATCTAACATTCTAATACTCAAGTTGCAAGTGCAGACAGAAAGTCCAGTTGAAATTCATGGAGGTCAGTGGCTCTATCTTAAGTTTCTACACAATACTCACCACTAAAGAATATTATTCCCTAAATATGCCTCGAGACTGGAAGAAAATAGCTTTCACAAAGTAAACATAAACAAAGGGATCATATGAAATCATCAATGGTGGAGTGGTTTATGAAATCTAAAATCAGGTAAGGATTTGGCAAATGGAACTGATGTTCCCCAACCAGTTCATAACCAAGAGATTGGAAGATATTTCATTACAAGAAGACTTAAAATTGCAATGATTTGTTTTCTCTTTTTTTCCCTTTTTAACTCCATCAGGCTCTAAACAAAATAATGAACAGCCAAGCACAAATATCCATGGGAGCAATACCAAGCGGATAAGAAGTGCTGCCAATGTTTCAATACTTTAAGAGTACTTCAATTATATAGGCAAAGTCACTACGAAAAGGAGTATATAGCACCATTGTCACTACTCACTTATTTCTTTTGATCCTTTTCTCTCTTTGGTTGCCATTGATTTATTTGATCCTTTTCTTAATATTCTAATATAAAAAATAATATATAACATGTTACATTCTCCTATTCATGGGATTTGGTATCATTATAATAAATTGTTGGCATAAAGAAAATTGATTCAATACTTCACTTGAGTAAGCCTATCCACATAGTTCAAGGTTGAAATCTCTTTCTTAACTAATTAGCAATAATTAAGGACAAAACTAAATAATCAAAATATGGCCGACTAGAATAATTATGTTACACGGTTGCACCATTAGGGTTCATAACGTGAAAAAGAAAAGGAAATAATGCTTGTAGATGGAAGCAACTTACTATGTTTAATTACTACTCTCTCAAAAGCTTGGGCTACTATAAACCCTGCTTACGTTATTCAAAAGGCTATTAAACAAAATATATGAGGATATAAATTAGTTTTTAAGTAACATGACAAAAAAATTACTTAATCCTGGCTTTGAAACCACAAGAACTTTGTTGTTATAGATAAGCATAAGGCATCCGTAAAAGTTATAGGAATAACAGAAAACAGAGAGTGCAAAATTAGCCACTAAATAAATAAACTCCTTGGCCAAGCTTCGAGTAACAAAAGGGTATCAAAAGACGTACCATATGAAACCATCCAAAAGTCGGTTTACTGATCTTAGGATTTTTGGCATTGCAGTTCTTGCACTCAACATAATTTAGCTTCAGAAATTTATTCAAGACAGACATTGCCTCAGTAAACTGAACAGAGGTCCAGCCTTGGTCCCACTGCTTAGAGTTGTGCGTCTGTGCACTAGAATGAACTGTAGAACAGGACGCATGGCTACCATCACTATCCCCTGGATCTATTGATTCACTTGGTGAGACTGAATCTAAACTTTTGGCCCCAATAATGTCACCCCTTGCTATCAGTTCCAATTGAGAAGCACATCTTTCAACCTTATTGAATAAAATGACAACCAAAAAAATGTAATTATAAAAGCAAGGGAAGGACTAAATCTGAAGAAATGAAGGCGAGACACGAGATAAAATCTCCATAAGGTGAAACTACCTCAGTTCTGCTTGCCCTAAAATGTAAGCAAAAGAAACAGGTTCTTTGCAGAAGATTATGGAGCATATTAAACAGCAACGGGTTGTAGACCGGTGTAATAAGGTCAATATGACCACAATGACCAGGGCAATTAAATGAACGTTGGCCACATGATTTACAGCTGCACATTTGGAGAGAATTTACATCAATTAGACGTCCAGAAAAATATCATATTATTCCCAACAAAATCAGACTTCACATTTTCCACTAACAATGGGAAAAATATTGCAAGCAACACAACAGATACAAACTCAAGAAAAATAGAATCTCTATACAATATAAAACAACTAAGGCATATGAAAATAAAGAAAGCAACAAAGAAACAGAACAATACAAACGCAGAACTACAATGATACATTAAAAGGGAATATCTAAAAAATAGTTCAAAAATGCGTAACCTTCGTCACATTCA
>JAULJZ010212309.1:0-18558 GCA_032270985.1 Heliamphora pulchella | reverse complement strand
TTGACTTTTACCTACTACACAACAGTGCTACCTCTTACTATCTTTTCGGTTAATACCTCTAATTACTATCTCCAACTACTGCTACCTCCGATCACTATCACTACATCTTACTATCATTCCTAGCTAACACCCTTGGTCACCACCATTCGGCCACCACCGTCGATCACCCGCTCCAATCGCTGCCTTCGACCACCACTTTCAACTACCATTTCTATCTTCAGCTATCATCATCGCATAGCACCTTCGACCACCACTTTCGACCATTATATTCATTCGCAAGCTCCAACTAACACTTTTCAAACATTTATGTACCAAACATGTCTTTATTTTTATTTTTTTATAAAAATAAACAAAAACATATTTTTTATTTTTTGTAAATAAAAAACAAAAAAATGTAAATATTACCAAACGGGAGACATAATGTGGTAATGCTATGATATTACTATTGCATTGAATTTTTCGTAGTTGTTGATGTTAAAAAAAATTTCTAGTGCTCTAACAAAAATTTAGGTTGTGCCGAGGAAGCATCTTAACCCAGTGGTTAAAGGCACTCCTGGCTCCTCATCACCCGGGGTTCGAACCTCGGGCCCCCTCTCCTAGGCTATTGATTTCCTTGCAATAAATAAAAAAAAAAAAAAAAGGTAGTCCCCAACTTAAAAGTGATAGGACTATTTAGTTAAGTACGCCCCTTTTGCGTGAATTGTGCTACATACAATATTGTAGTAATTGCTAATAAATGTTGAAAATTGCGATCTAAATTCAAGCAATAATTTGTTTTCCGTGTGGGCAGAGTCCTAACAACGTCTTGCGAGATTTGACAAATTATAAAGTACTCTTGAAATATTATGTAAATAAACACCACGCGATATTCTCAACAAATGAAATATTTAATGCACATTAATCAAACGTCTAGGTTTAGATAAACACCAGACATTTGATTTATTTTTATTTTTTTAAGGTTTTTTATATTTTAGTTAACAAAATTTATGCATTCAGTTTGTCTTAATTATATAAATTGAATAAAAAAAATTGGTTAAAAAATAAAATATCACTAAACATGAAAAAATAAAAAGTTTCACTTATTAATTTATTTTGACTTATTTTTTTGTCTTTTCTATTACTAAAGATGAAAAATAAAAAATCTCACTTATTAACTTATTTTGACTTATTTTTATTATTTGTTTTTATGCTATTTTTTTATTTGTCTAGATCAAAGATTTTTAAAAAGTATTTTTTTTTATCAAAATATAAAAAGGTAAACTAAAATGATAACAAAAAACATGAAATCTCATTATAATAATGTAAAAGTAAGAGTACAGATAAACTTTGGTAAAACCATGTGACATGGGTTTCTATTATAGGGTTACACGGGATTTTTAATTAACAAAAGATAAATATATAAAATTAAAATAATTACGAATAACTTTCCAATATCCATGTCACCTTCCACTTTTTACATAATTTCTCACACAGATTTTTAAAAATATTATGTTTTAATTTTTTCTTTCTCAAAATACTAAAAATTATAAAATTTTAGTTTAATATAAAATACTATATGGGCTCCACACTTTCACTAAATTAGTAAGTCAATAAGTCATTATTATTCCAAAGCAGGCATAATCCAATTATAACAAATCGAAAATAATTCATGTTATTATCGCACGTCTAATAGTAAATTTTTTATTAATTAAATAAAAATAAAGTTCGTCCCGTTTTTTACTATATTCTCTATCACTTGTCCCATTCTGCTAATAAAAATTTTTCCACCCTAATAAAGAAGTGAGATTGAGATAAAATTCATTTTCTCCACCAGAATCATATTAACTAGGTTTTTTTTTGTATATATATATATATATTATTAAATTTAATATGATTAAAACACAAGACTACTATAATTGTTTACTATTTTTTATTTTTCTCATTATCCGTTACATACGCATTATCTTTCTAGTCGCAAAATATCACATTAGATCATATCACATCAGGTCATTCACCTGTCCCGTCCCAAAACGGTACGTGAAGATACTATAAATCTAAATTTGATCAGCAAAATCTTGCTCTCTTGTCATTTCTATATGTAAACATAATTATGTAAAATTTAACTAATCCAAAATAGTTAACTATTATATTTGTATAGTGAGGTTGGCCATACCTTGTATGATAACTTATTATTAAATGTGTTAATACTATGATGTTACTGTTGCATTGAATATTTTTAGTAGTTGAAGTAATAAAGTTATCCGTCATTCTAGGATAGTTTAGGCAGTGTCCCGACTTTATAGTGATAGAACTATTTATGTTTTTTTTTTGATGCCGTGAGATAAAAAATGTATTATAAATTTGATATAAAATTGAATAAAAAGATATATATCGAATGAAATATAAATTTTTAAAAAAAGAAAGAAAAAACTTCACGCAAGAAGAGAAAAAAACCCCACGAAATAAGAAAACCAAACCTCTATATATGCATAACTATTTAGTTAAGTACGCGACTATTATGTTAATTGCATAACATACGAGATTGTAGTAATTGGTATTAAATGTCGAGAATTGCTCTAAGAGCGAGCAATAATATTTGTGCGTGCAGGACAAGTCCTAACACATTTGGATTCTCAGTATTCAAGGATAATTATTCGATAATTCAAATGATACGTGATATTATTCACATGATATTCTCATATAATTAATAATATAGCATAAAACATTTAATTAGTTGGAATTCACCGATTATTGTTAAATTGGTGAAAGATAAAAGTGACCAATTTAATATATATTAAAAAAATTAATTAATAAAATATCACTAGATCATCTTCTAATAGTACTCTGGAAATAACTTATAATTTACCCTACAATAAGCGAGCATTTAAGGAGAGTTTGGAAAACCATTAAGTTCTCTTGCCATGATGAACATAATTCCTGCACAGTTATTGCTTGAGCCTACTTGAAATTAAACTCAATAATTTTACTTTTGCACCCATATATTTAAAAGGATGAGGTGGATTGGTCCAGTTGGATTTTTTTGGGTCTAAAATAGATTTATTTTGATGATTTGAACCGTTTATTTTATTATTCTCGATTTATATATTATTACTGTAAAAAATCAAATTGATTAAATATCGTTTTACCTTAACAAATTATATTTGTGTTAATAAAATTAAACTGTAATATCTATTTTATTATTCGTTTCATTAATACAAATGTAATTTGTTATAACAATTATTGATATTTGATTGCCTAAATTATTTATAATAATATATAAAATAAAAATAATAAAATAAATAGTTTAAATTATCAAAATTGATCTATTTTAGACCCAAAAAATGTCCAATTGGACGGGCCCATTTTCTAACGGGGCTGTAGAGAAGCCGGATCTTATTTGAAATGTGGCTCTTAGGTTTCAACACAAGCGTTATTATTGTCAAAGTAGAGAAATAATTTTTAGTTTTTTCATGTAGAGTCCAATACATGAATGAAAAGTCAAAAGAAACCTTTACGTAAGGGTGTAATTTGGGTCTGCCCTGGCCGTGGCTTAGATGGGCCTGTCCCAGCTTGAAAGTTGCGAGTTCTTGCCAAAAATTGAACTGAGTCGGGCTGGGTTTTTTTTCAAGGAGTAAGCTCAGACCTTATAAGTATAAGGCTCGAGCTCAGATCTCGAGCTGAGTTTTTGGGTGGGCTGGTCGGGTTTTTTTCGAACTTTTAATTTTTTTAATTTTTTAAAAATTATTGTTGTAACTTTTATAATATAAATTTAAACTTTTTTTAGTTATTAGTTGTTGTTATATTAGTTTATTATTAATTTATTACTCAAACTTCATAATAAATTAATAAGTTAGTTTATTATTTATAAAAATATAAGTTTATTAGTTTTATATTTTTATAAGTTTATAAATTATAATTTATAAGTTTTAAAGTCTATAAATTTATAACCTATTAATATTATTATTAAGTTTATAAGTTATTAGTTTATTATTTTATTAAAAGTTTATAAGTTTGTTTATTTATTATTATTATTATTATTATTATTATAAGTTTATTAGTTTTTATAATTTATACTTTATACTTTAAACTTTATAGTTTATACTTTATAGTTTATACTTTATAATTTATAGTTTATTATTATTTTTAGTAGTTATTAATTATTAGTTATATTTATAAGTTTAAACTTTATTTATTTTTTAATTTTTAAGTTTATAGGTCATATTTTATAAGTTTGCTATTATTATTTTATAAGGTTATACTTCATAGTTTATATTATTAATTATTATAAATTTATTAATTTATTATAAATTTATTATTATTTTATATGTAGAGTTCCAATTAATTTCTATATCAAGTTGTAATTTTTAAAATTTTATATTTTCTTCATTACACATTTTTCTATAAAGATTAACCTTTTTGTCATTACTATTTATATATTTTACAGCTAGTCTAACTCTAATAAGAGAACCATTATAATATTAAATTTTTTTTTTAATAATTAAATTTAAAATATGTGCATAACAACGAATATAAAATAAAGAATCAGATAATGAAAGTTTCAAATGACGTTTTAAATAGTTAACGCATTCATTATTATAAGAAGTATTATCTAAAATAATAGAAAATATTTTTTGACTAATAACCGACGGATATAATTCTTATCTAATAGTTATACCTAAACTATAATCGGTGTGGAAAAAATTTATAGATATAAATAAAAAAATACGTTTACATAAATTTCAATTATTATCGATAAAATGTGCAATAATACATTGGTGTTCTGTATTATTTCTAGCCGTTCATAAATTAGAAATTAAATAAATTTTACCTTTTAAATTTTTTAATAAATTTGCCAACTCACTTTTAATTTTTTTAAATTTTTGTAAAATTTTATTTCTAGTAGTATTTCTAGAAAAATATTGAAATTGAGACGAAAATACCCCTTCTACCATATATTCAAATTTTGATTTTTTACTCATAGACAATGGATGTTTTTTTTCTATTATATAATCAACGACATAATTTTGTGTACGTTTAGGATTATAAAAAAAATTAGAAATATTTTTCGTTGAACTCCTATCTATTTGCATTTGTGTGTTCAAATTAATAGATGCATTTTTTTAATGACTTTTTAAATGTCTAATTAAGTGGTTAGTGCCACTCGATGTGTTACCCGAAAGAAATTTATTACAAATTTTATATTTAGCTTTAATAGTTACGGTACCATCAGAATTTTTTAAAATTTTTTTTCAAATATTTGATGTCTTTTATGTTATTCACTTACACATTATTCTTTAAACACTTTTGGTCATTTATCATCACTTAAAACTTGCTCGGATCAGATCTTAACCGTTGGGTAACTTAGATCGGGATCCGTAGAGATGTGGGTATTGCTATAAGAGAGTAGACAAAAGTTTGACAAGATAGATGAAAGTTAAAGGTGTCAAATATGTCAATCAAAACTCGCAAAAATTTTTTTGGTAACCCTAAAATGAGAAAAGGAAAAAGCTTATATACAACTAGGGTTCAGGACAAAATGTGGCAGAAAAACTAACTCAGGGTGCTCGAGTGTCTTGCGAGCGCTCGAGCGTGCCGTAGGCGCCTAACAAGCTCCATAAAGGTGTTTTGACCTAAGTTGACCCATGATCGCTCAAGCGCCGCTCAAGCGTAGGATAAAGCGCTCGAGCGTACAACAAGTGCATAGTGAGTGCTGAAGGGCGCTCAAGCGCATCAAGGGCGTTTAACGAGCGCATACTACCTACTGGAGTGTAAGAGAAATACATCAACAAGAGCTTAGTGCTTGAGTGGTTATCGAGCGCTCAACGGGCGCCAATCCAACACTTGAGCGCCAAACGGGCGCATGGCGAGCAGAGCATACTAGAAAAACAAAGGGGTAAGCCTTGAGGGGTCCAGTCCTTGAGCGCTGACCCAGTGCTTGAGCGCTGACCCAGTGCTTGAGCGCCTAAAGGGTGCTCAACGAGCAGAGTCTATTGGAAGGCATACCACGAAGCCAGCGCTTGAGTGCTTGGCAAGTGCTCAATGAGCACTATGGCAGCGCTCGAGCGCTCAGCGAATGCTGAGAATAAAAAGGCCAAAAGGATGCAAAAGAGGGGACATGTAACAAGATGATGAAAAATGTAAAGCGTCCCAGCCCAAAAATAAACAATAACTAACCAACCTAACAAAATAGAAAATACAGACACTTTGTGGTTTTGTCTAGACACCCGAAAATCGCCAATTACATTTATAATCTTTTCCTTTGGCATTTTCAAGACAAAATCCCAATACAACAAGGAGATACAGGGAAAAGTAAAAGAAAGAACAAAAAGATACCCTATTCTATCTTTGATGCTGATAGCTAGAGAGATGATCGAGATGCTGCTTTCAAACTCGATACATAAGATATTAGACACCAACGAGAGAAAATTTAAGCATGGTAAAAAAAATGCATCATTCATTAATTTTGATAACATCTAAGGCATACATGCATTTTAGTTTGTATAAACAAAATATTTTTGCTCATACATAGACAAAACAAAGTTGGGTACAACATGAGTATATAACCAAGAGATAAGAATCCCAAGACCCCAAAACTATACATCATGAAAGAAGAACCCAACACCCAAAAGAAATACAAAAGTACATAAGAAAGATTACTACAGAACTAAACTACACCACGTTCTCCCCCTTTTTGGCCTGAAACACCAAAAGGTCTAAGAACCACCATTGTCGTCACCATCATCATGAGCTGAGCTTAGATAGTCGTCCTCGATGCACCGGGTAAGCCGTTAAACTTGAATTTGAAGAGATGCGGCGTGAGAGTGGAGATCAGTCATCCGGTGCTAAGGAAGGTCCTGACCGGAGGCAAACTGGAAGCAGAGGAGCTCCTGCCCGAAATAGAGGTCACGAACACTGGCGTCAAGGGAGTCAAAGCGAGCATCGAAGGCAGAGAAATGAGTGTCAAAGCACTGCAGATGGTCAAGAATGGTGATGTAGGTGTCACCACTAGATAAGGGACTAGAGGAAGAGGAGGGACCAGCAAAAGCAGAGAAAGCCGGACGAGGAACGGGCGGAGGAGACTCCGAAGCAGAAGCAGGGGGAGCTGGAGGCAGGAGAATACTAGGAAAGACGGGCTCAATGGGAGGATACTTGAGATCCGAACGAAGAGCAATATGGAGAATGTTGGGATCCGCAGAGATGTGGGTATTGCTCAGATTTTCTGTTTGAGCAGAGAAATTGCCCTTCGGATAAACAATAGGCTCAAAGGAAAAAATGGGGATGGAACAAGCATTGCAGGTGCAGGTAAGAAGGGAGCAGAAAGGGAGACCCGTAGTCCCCTGAGGCTAATAAGCATAGCTGGCAATCTGAAGCCAGATATGACGAGGAAGGTCGTATGAAAAACCACGGCCAATGGCATAAAGAAGCTCAGCCCAAATGGGCAAAATGTCGAAGGTGTGGCCGATAGGGTCAATGATAGAAGCAACAATGCAGTTAAAGGGAACGATAAGGAGGTGTAAGGTGGGATTTCTTAAGAGTTGGTTTATAGCAGTGAGCCCCACCAGTGAGTTCCCGAGAGACCTCACGGCGGATAGGGGCCACTGCCTCATCAAACGGATATTGAAGGTTCAGAACAAACATGGCCCCTAGAAGGGTCGCAATATCCTCGACAATGAGGATAAATGGCCGACCCCTAATCCACGACTTCAGGGTAAAAATATCGAAAGATATGTCAGAGGTGTTGGCATAGAATTCCTGAATCATCTCGGGAAACACCGAGCCATGACCTTGGAACGCCTCCGCCTAGCCACGCATAGTGAACTAGTGAGCAAGTCCATTATCCACAAAGGTGTGGATATGGATGGTTCGTTCAACGAGTACACTATGATTGGATAGGGCCGCATACTATTTCTTGGCCCGTGGGGTGATTAAAGGGTCGTAGCCAAGACTGCTCAAGCATTTCCACCCCCGGGATTTAGTCCCGGATTGGTCCCCGACCATAAAAAGAACAACACTCCAACACGCACAAAAAAGAAAGAAGAAAAGAACAAGAGTGAAGAGAGGAGAGAGAGAAAAGGAGGGAGGAATACCCATGGAAAGACGAGGAGGACCACGGACGAGATGCTGCAGGGAAGCCGAAGAGCAGTCGGAGAAACAGTTAGAGAGAGAAAGAGAAAGAAAAAATAAGGGAAGGGGCCCACCGTATATAAATAGTTAGAGCAGAGGTGCTCGAGTGCTCCACGAGTGCGTGCTGGCACCTGGGCGCTCGAGCGCTCAGCGAATGCGTGCTAGCGCTGGGGTGCTCGAGTGCTCAGCGAGCGCCTAGCGAGCACTTTGGGGCGCTTGAGCACCCTACGAGCACATGTCACTAACCATGCTGCTCCCCTTCAGACAACACCCAAAACCTAGAAATAGGCAGGCAAGCATTCAATCAGGCACAAGTTCACACAAATATATATATATATATATATATTTGTTTGTGTGTGTGTGTGTGTGTGTGTGTGTGAAAGCATACAAGATGAATTATGAATCCTGCAAGATGAGCTAGCAAGAACATGAGATCTATGAATCAAGGCAATCGTAGACTAAATATATTCGCATGAAATACAGTACAAAATCAAATTTAAGAGAACTGAGCATGGATTAACATGCGTAAGAATTAATTACAAAACCAATGTATCAAAAGTGTAAATGGTGAACCCTATGGTAGAGGAGCATGAGACTTGAAGAGAGGTAGGAAAATACATAATTCAAGTACCAGAATACCACATCCAACTAGATAGCATTGAATTCAAACCACCTAGCATTTGGACCTTGAGTTATATGTACAAACCTCAGCCATGGAAAGAGAGAAGACCAGGCACAAAGCCGATATGATGTTGCTATCATTTTTGATATACACCCCTTTTTTTGTTTTGATTTTTTTTATTGTAGTATTATAGAGATGGGGAGGGTAAAGAGAGAATCTTTCAGAAGACGGCATCACCCAAAGGAGATAAGCACAATCTCATAGGCTGTTAAAGACATAAGGATTGCGATACGGACATGAGGAAAAGCAACTAAAGGTAAACCACAAATATCGGTCATCTAGGTAACTGAAGGAAGAATACCAATGAAATCAGATCAAATCGATCTTGCAAACTTAACAAGACACCTTGCTCTAAAAGAGTGTGTGCAAATGCATGGTATACAATAATACTTAAACGCTTTGAAACATACATGATCGTCTAGTCTGAAAGATAGAGTACAACTCCTCATGAGAATGCATCAAGCCAAAAACCAGGACAGAGGATAACATATGATCACAAGATAATCAATGCAGCATTAACAGATTCACAAGCTCCAATACGGGCAAGTAGAAAGAACAAGTACATAAGCATGCAAGAAAACAAAAGAAACAAAAGTATGTTTATTTAACATTTTTTTTTGTATTTTTAAGATAAGGAAAGATAAAAGAAGGAAAAAAAAAGAACAAACACAAGCAAAAAAAAAAGCACCCAACCCACTACTAAGAGAGATTAAGCCAAGAGACATTCTAAGGGATTCAAACCTAGAGTAGTCCAAGGGTTTGGTGAAGATATCTGTTTTTTGATCAAGATTGGAAATGAACTCAAGAGAAATGACACCATCCTCAAAAACATCGCGAATGAAATGATGACGAATGTCTATGTGTTTGGTACGCGAGTGTTGGACAGCATTTTTAGAGATGCAGATATCACTCGTGTTGTCACAGAACACACTCATGTTGCCTTGAGTGAAGCCATAATCCTGAAGTATCTGTCTCATCCATAGCAACTGCGTGCAGCTGCTACCTGCTACAATATACTCTGCCTCGGCAGCAAACAGAAAGACACAGTTTTTCTTCTTGTTGTGCCAAGCAACCAAGCAGTTACCCAAGTAGAAGCACCCACCAGAAGTGATTTTGCGGTCGTCTATATTTCCTGTCCAATTAGCATCAGAAAAGGTGGCAAGATTTGTGTTGGTATCATGAGGACACCATAGACCAAGGCTTAGAGTCCTTTGACATACGGAATGATCCGCTTGACAGCAACAAGATGAGACTCTTTAGGACAAGCCTGAAAGCGAGCACAAACTCCTACACTAAAAGACAGATCAGGTCGATTGGCAGTGAGATACAGGAGACTACCTATCATACTGCGATACAAGGTAGGGTCAACGTCCTTTCCATCCAAGTATTTATCGAGTTTGATGCTAGTGCTCATAGGGGTACGGAGTTCCTTGGCAGTTTCAAGGCTAAATTTTTTGACTAAGTCATAAGCATATACAGATTAGGATATAAAAATTCCATCTTCCACTTGCTTTACATGGAACCCTAAGAAATGACTTACTTCCCCAACAAGACTCATCTGAAACTCATGACTCATCTCAGCACCGAAATAGTGAGAAAAATGATAAAAAATGGAACCAAATACAATGCCATCGACATAGATTTGGGTAATGAGAAAATCATCCTCAACCTTCTTGAAGAACTCCTCAAACAATGCCAGAATTCAAGAGATGATCAGTGAGCTTTTCATACCAAGCTCGAGGGGCTTGCTTAAGCCCGTATAGAGCCTTTTTGAGCCTATACACATGTCGAGGATTGTGAGGGTCTTCAAACCCTCTTGGTTGCTCCACATAGACTTCCTCTTTGATGTCACCATTGAGGAAGGCACTTTTAACGTACATTTGGTAGAGCTTGAAGTGAAGACAACAAGCTATGGCAAAGAGAAGTCGAATGGACTTCAAGGGAGCTACGCGAGCAAAAGTCTTATCGAAGTCGATTCCTTCTATTTGTGAATATTCTTGGGCCACTAGCCTAGCCTTGTTTCTAACCATAACCCCATGTTCATCATGTTTATTTTTAAAAATTCACTTTGTTCCGATGACATTATTGTGACTAGGCTGAGGGACAAGGTACCACATTTCATTCCTATCAAATTATTGAAGCTCTTCTTGTATAGCAATGATCTAATTCTCATCGCTAAGACCTTTTTCAATCCTCTTAGGTACAACTAGGGAGGTATAGCAAACATAAGTGACTTTATTTTTATTG
Organism: Heliamphora pulchella; assembly: GCA_032270985.1. Classification (NCBI taxonomy): domain Eukaryota; kingdom Viridiplantae; phylum Streptophyta; class Magnoliopsida; order Ericales; family Sarraceniaceae; genus Heliamphora; species Heliamphora pulchella. The sequence goes on along the minus strand of JAULJZ010212309.1, from coordinate 7,526 downwards.
TGAGCTTTTCTCCTAGTTAACATGCCATCCTTAGGGTTACCAATGACACGATCTAGGGGATGATTAAATTTGACCCTGGTTGAGGGTTCTTTGGTGGGTGTGGGTAATCCCTCAAATTGAGGGGTTGGTTCACTAACATTGGACTCTTCACTTCCCATAAGGACAGTTTCAGGTTCTTTACACCAAGCATCAGTGATGGAATCATCATGAGAGTTTGAACTCTCCTGCTCAACCACATCCCAGATTTCTTCATTAGGAAAGAAGTTCATCTCATTCACTGTAGTGTCATCGACTACAATATTTGCAGATTCCATAAGAGTTGAAATTATCAAATTATACACACGATAGGCTCGACTGTTAGTGGAGTATCCCAGAAAGATTCCTTCATCACTCCTAGAATCAAAATTTTTCAAAGACTCACTTTCCCGAAGGATGTGACATTTGCTACCAAACACTCTAAAGTATTTAACATTGGGTTTTTCTCATTCCAGATTTTATAAGGAGTATGAGAGGTTCCTGACCTTAAATAAACTTTATTAATGGTATAGCACACAGTATTCACTGCCTCGACCCAAAAATTTCTAGGGACTCTCTTTGCATGAAGCATAACTCTGGTAATTTCCTACAGGGTTCTATTTTTTTTTCCATGACCCCATTTAGTTGAGGAGTTCGTGGAGTAGAAAATTCATGTTTAATACCCCTCTCATCACATAATTTTTCTACTTTGGAGTTTTCAAACTCCCTACTATGATCACTTCTAACACAGGTTATGGGATAACCCTTTTCATTCTGAACCTTTCGACAGATGGTTTTGAAGTACCCAAAAGTATCGGACCCAAGTGAACCGTGAGTAGTCATCAACAATAACAAGAATGTATCCTTTACCCTTAAGGCTTCAGTTCTAGAGGGAACCATCAAGTCCATGTGTAAATAGCTCAAGGGGTCTAGTAGTGGCAACAAGATTTGTCTTTTTGTGTGAGCTTTTAATTTGTTTTCCTTTTAGGCAGTCACCACAAATAAGACTTTTTTCCACTGGCCAATTTGGGAACTCCCTTTATGAGTTTCTTTCCAGTGATTTTAAACAGATCCACGAAGTTAATATGTCCCAATCTTTGGTGCCACATTTCTACTTCATCGAGCAAGATCCTGTTGCAAAGAAATTCAAGTTTAGGCATAATGCAATAGCAGTTATTAGATGACCTAACACCTTTAAGAATATAGATGCTAGAAGAATCAATTATGGAGCAATTATTTTGCATAAACTGAACATTATGTGAGTTGTCACAGAATTGACCTATAGTCAAAAGATTTGCCTTCAGGCCCTCAACATAGAGCACATCCTCTAGCTTTGGAATGTTGGGGGACTTGATCACCCCTTTTCCTGTAATCTTTTCTTTGTTCCTATCACCAAAGTGACATCTCGTCTAGAGTATTCTTCAAAAGTGGCAAACAAAGATTTGACCCCTGTCATATGACGAGAACATTTACTATCCAAATACCACAAAGAAGTATTATGCATTTTTAAAGCAGTGTGAGCAACAAGACAAGCATTTACTTTTCTTTTCCAGGACTATATATGGGATTGATCAGAGGAGTTTTTAGTGTACTTTAACTTCTCACCTAGGTTTATGTTATGAAGAGGATAATGGTGATTGAAGTTCCTAACCTGATCATGATTCATTCTAAGAGGTTCCTTGAAAGAGCTCCTCATAGCCAAGGATAACTTGTCAATCTCGGAGATAAGACAGGAGGACCGAGCAGCTAGGTCATTTAGGTGCTCAAGAATATCATACTCTTTACCTACACGTCTAGTTTGAGTTTGACGAATAGTTCTTCTAACGATAGGTTGACCCTTAGAATTTTTTTTAGCAATCTCTCTTTTTAGACGGTAGCAATTCGATCTTATGTGACCTTAGACACCACAGTGGTGACAGGTGGGAACGCTCCTTTATTTTGAACATGATTAACATCCTTGACATTTTCACTCTGAATGATAGAAGAAGGGAGAGAACTAGAAGCACTAACGAACACAACCTTTTTGGGATCACTAGAGATCTTCGATTTCAACAAAAGGGGATCTAGATGACCGAGACCACTCTTATCTCTAAAAGAGGAGGGCAACTCGGTGATCCGAGAAGCCGCTTCACTCATTTTCATCATTGAGCAAGCTTCACAAAGGTCTTTTTCAAGTTCAAAAATCCTTGTCCTGGCGTTAGTTAACTCTCTAAGATATTCAAGTCTCTCTTTCTCAATACTAGCAAACTTGTCAGCTAGGTTTGCCTTTATGGACTTGAGGTTGTTGATTTCTATGTTCTTCTCGCTCAACTCACTCTTAAAAAAACTCCTCTTGATTTATATAGATTTAAATTTGGACTTGACCTTCAATTTTTTTTTCTTGAGTTTTAGACACTCTTTAACAAGCTCATCATAAGTTTTATGAATGGACTCAATTTTATCTTCCTCATTACTCTCTTTCTCTCTACTTGTCTCACTCAGGGACTTAGAGTTTAAAGATTCGTCAATCCCAGCACTCTCACTTGAGAGTTTTGGGTCAATAGAGGTCTCAAGAGGTTCTGAGGAATCTAAGGTAGCAACTAGAATGGCAAGATTAGATTTTTCAGTCTTATCTTCGGGACCACTTTGTTATGTTTCTTCTTCTTTACTGTCATCATCTCAAGTAATGGTGAAACTCTTTCTCTTTCTTCTTTAGGGTATTGGCACACTCGGCTTGAATATGGCCATACCCATGACATTCAAGGCATTGGATTCCTTGAGGTCTTTTGAAATTTTGAGGAGTTCCACGTTTATCACTTCCACTGGAAGTAAATTTCTTGTTAGAAATGAGAAACTTAGATGAAGATTGGTTAGACTTGTTTACCCTTTTGAACCTCACAAATTTTTTGAATGTTTTAGCAAACATGGCGACTTCTTTTTCATCTAACTCATCCTCATCATCATTGCTATTAAGGTTGTCAACAAGGGTAGACTTAAGGGCTATTCCCTTACTCGAGCTGGAGGAGATTTTCTTGCTAGACAGATGATTGATCTCATAGGTTTAAAGCTTGCCTATGAGTTCTTAGATTTTCATTGAGTCAATATCATGACTCACTTCAATGGTCGTGACTTTAGGTCTAAACCTCTTAGACAGGGATTTAATAATTTTGCAAATGACTTTGGAGAACGATAGTGATTCTCCTAGACTAAAGAATGAGTTAACAATTTCACTTAGCTTACAATAGAATTGGTCGAATGATTCGTTTCCAGCCATTCTTAGTTTCTCAAACATAGTAGTCAACATTTGTAACTTAGAGGTCTTGACAATTTGCATCCCCTCGTGAGTCACTTATAGGATATCCCACCCTTTCTCAGTAGTTTTACATTGAGAGATACGACTAAATTCACCAGGGCTTAGAGTATTGTGAATAGCACCTAAGACTTTGTAATTATAGTCTGAACACTCATTATCAACCTGAGTCCACTCAATATCGATTTTAACCTAACAGTTCTAGTTGTGGGTTCTTCAATGGTGGGAGATTCATTTCTGTAAAGGACGGATCTCCAAATCCTAATTTCCATGGAATTTAGGAAGGTTTTCATCCTAACTATCTAGTACGAATAGTTATTGCCATCAAAGTAAGGAGGCCTAGTGGTGAAGGTACCCTCACGACCTAACTCTGAGCTCATGGGTACAAACAGATCTATCTCTGACGGTGAAGCCGATAAAGAGATAACTTTGCTCTAATACCAATTTAAATTATGTAGAGAGACCCGATTAACCTTAGAGGGGGGTGAATAGATTAATCATTAGACAATTTAAAATTAAAAAGATTATTTTGTTTTAAAAAAATAAATAACCAACATTCATGAGAATAAAACACAAGATATAACGTGAAAAGCCTTGGGTAGAATCAGAGATGAAAACCGTTACACCAACACACAAAACACTTGTCACTATGAATCAAAAGGGTATAAGCTAGAAGAATAAAGGAATTAATTACACCCGTTACCCAACGACAATCTAACTTCTTTGCTTGAGACGACTTCTCGAGCTCCTTCGTAATTCTACAGATCCAAGTCACTTCAACTTCCCAATCTAAGCAACCCAACGGCTAAGATCTGATTCGAGCAAGTTTTAAGTGATGATGAATGACTAAAAGTATATAAAGAATAACGTGTAAGTGAATAACACAATCTAGCTTATGAATACACTTCAATGAGATGAAATGCACTTAGATTGTTATAAGAGAGTAGACAAAAGTTTGACAAGATGGATGAAAGTTAAAGGTGCCAAATCTATCAATCAAAACTCTCAAATTTTTTTTTTGTAACCTAAAATGAGAAAAGGAAAAAGCTTATATACAACTAGGGTTCAGGATAAAAATGTAAGACCCAATTTCGTTTTATTTTCACAATGTTTATTCGATGTGTTGGTTAGTGCTTTAATCGTCATAGAAGATCATGTTTCTATATATGTTATACATGCATGGGCTTGGTCATACATCTTTTGTTTGGGTTTTCACTCAGCGATGACCGCTCGAGTGGGTCTCTATTCGCTCGAGCGGGCTTGTGTAGAAAGTTGAGTTGGTGGGGGACCGCTTGAGCGAATCTCTGTTTGCTCGAGTAGATAGCATGGCGTGAGATATTTGTAAGACAGCCCATGCCTTGGGCTTTGTACCAAAGCTTGTTGTGTAAGCTTTCTCCCCTCTCTCTTGTAAGATTACTATTTTTTCTACCTTCTCTTTAGATTCCGGCTTGATTCGGGTTCTGATCTTGGTGTTCGGATAGTCGATTCTCGATATCCTTGCCGTGGGCTTCGCGTTCATCCAAACAAAATCGCGTTTTGGCAACTTTAATTTCTCATTAGTGTTCAAAGCTTCGAGTTTTAACTCGCCGAGGTAGTATTGAAGACTATCTTGCCTTAAAAGAGTGTTACATGTGATTATATGCATTTTTTACTGCTTTAAAATGCTATAAATGTTGAACTTTGTGTTTCAATTGTGTTTGTTTGGATAAAAATCGTGTTTTGCATTTGTTATGGTTTATAAAAAAGTTGGTGGACGTGTGGGTGTTCGTAGTTTTCAAAAAGGTGGGTTTTGAAAACAATGAGATTTATGTAAAGTTATACAAATCGTGTTTTAGAGGTTTAGAGCTAATTCATGGAGTTGAGCCTTGGTTTTAAACGTTTCGATTGAAATGGTGAAACATTTGAAAATGTTGGTCGTTCCTCCTTGGTGATGGACAACGTGTTGGAAGGCTGTCAGACGTTTTGTATATGATCAATGTATTGTTTTAAACATTTTCGTAGTCGAGCTATGTGTTTTTAATGATTCTGTAGATGTGCCGTGATAGTGCATGTGTATTTTGACCGTTATTACTCCTCAGTAAAAGTTTAAAAATTTTGCGCGAGTAGGTGTTTCATTCGTTTGGGTTAATCCCCGTAAATGAAGTGGTTGTCCCATTAGAAGATGTACCTCATTGGGAGGCGTGTGTTGTGGTAATTCCGTATATAACTTGTTATTACCTAGCAGGTCATTGGATGCCCCAAAACTAGGGTAATTGACGAGAGTTTATAGTTGTTACTCTTATTCCCGGTGCGACAGAGTCGGTACATAGGAATCATTGTCGGCTGTGGGAATCGAGTGGAAAATAATGTTTTGTTGATGTTTGCTTAAACTGTTGGACGTTTTTTGCATTATGTGAAAATGTGTGGTTTAGAGGATGAAAAACCGTTTTGAGGCTTGTGAAGTTGCGTCGATTCTATATGACGTGATTGCATATCCTACTTTTACTACATGCTAGTTTGTTTTTTATTGAGATTCGGCTCACGTTGTGGGGATTTGAAAACTTTTTTTAGGTGATTGTGATCACGCGGGATGATCAAGAGGAGTCGAAGGAGGCAAAAGACTTTTTTTAGTTTTTATTTTTGTTATGGGATCATGTATTGATGTAAATATTTTGTATTCTAAAGCATGTTATGTAAGGCCTTAGGGCCATGGCTTCATACGTTGTTTGTATGTGAGGCGTGGGCTCGTGTTTGATTTTGAAAATCTCGGTTTGAAATGTTTGTTATGGTATAAAAATGTTGGTATCCAAGTTTTTGGGTTGAAAGGAGAAGTTTCTTTATCAAACTGATGTTTTATCCTTATATTTTACTTATTTAAACCCTTGTTCAAAGATAAAATTTTAAGTGTGTTTTTTAGACTAGAAAATTTTTCTAGTTTTTGGCTTGAAAATCTCTTGGGTGTCTCACCGCTCGAGCAGTGGAGGGCCTACTCGAGCGGATAACCACAGTGTGGAAAAGTATGATTTTATTTTGAAAGGAGATTTTTGGATGAAAAATCTTTTGGGTACCCTTTTTGGTTTAAATTGGCGTGTTTTGAGAATTTATTTACAAATAAAATTTTGTTTTCGCTTTGATTTCTGTGAAGTTTTATTGTTTCGAAATTGGGGCATTACAACTTGGTATCAGAGTTCTAGATTCGAATACATAAGAGTCGTGGAAAGAGGTTGCATCTCCCTGTGAGGATGGTTGCGTGTGCTTGGTTGCATGTGCTTAAATGCCTTGATAACATGAGTATGATAACTTGTTGAGCGTGGAGGTTAGACCTTAGGATTGATTAATCTTGTCTTCGGGCGTTTGGATTAACAAACTTGGAATCCAAGTTAGAAATGCGTTTAGCCGATGTACTTTCTAGTAAGAAATCTAAGTAGGTTATCTAAATTGACGCGTTCCTCTTGTCAGTTCTCCTCGGCATGTAAATTTGCTTACATGATCTTAAATGGCTAAGTGTTAGCATAATTATATGACATGTATTAACAATAATATGATGTATTGAACTTTAGGTTGTTATGTTCTATATCTCTTTTATATATGAACTGTGTTTCCTCAGAGAGGATGAGGCTGTGGTCGGGGTCTTTGTCATGGAGGTGTGGCCTGGTAGTTGTTGATTGCTGTGAGGTAAGGTCATGGGTTGAGTATTAATCGCTTGGTGCATAGTAGAACTTACTCGTCGTTTGGGCGTAATTGCTTAAGTTGGTGTTGATCTTGGTTAACTACCTGTTATATGTTCGTGTTAGCATGGTTCTATTCAGGCGCAGTTGAAGTATGGGTATTTGGTTGGTTGTGGTAGAGGACTCTTCTTGAGGAGTATACTACCGGGAGGTCAGATGTGTTACTGGTGATCTTATGATTAAGGGCGATAGGGTGTTTGAGACCCTCAGAGATCATTTACATGATTGGATTAGGGAATGCTGATAATCCCTCTCGGTTAAGGTTTGCATATGTGGTTTGGTCGTGTTAAGAATTAGGTACGTCGTAAGCCATGCTATGTCATGGGCCATATACTCGGGGTTAGGGTACGAACGGGAACATAGCAGATGTGAGCGTAGTAATCTTGGGCCGAATGTATATTGAGATTACGGAATGTAAAATGGTTTTTGAGATATCACTTGTGTTAGCCCAAGGGCTTCTTTAATTGATTTTGATGATTTTCATAATTCATTTCCTATAAATAATCGTCTTTAAT
>JAULJZ010212298.1:0-18558 GCA_032270985.1 Heliamphora pulchella | reverse complement strand
ATATATAAGTATTTTTTTATCACTCATCCTAGCTATAAAATCCCAACCTTGAATCAAATAAGGCTTTTGTGGGTACCTCTACCTGGTAAAGATTAGTTGGGTTTGTCCCTTTTGTAGCAAAAAGAAGGATCATCAGGAGCAGCCTTTGTTGAAAAAAAAAAAAAAAGAGAAAAGGACCATCAATTATCCAAGATATCGCACCTTGTACTTTTACTATATTACTACTTTATTTGGCAAAGAGCTAAACTATGCCCCTTTTCCCTATTCGTGAGAGAGAAGATTTAATCCATAAAGTGACTGCTTTCCCCAAACATCAAGATCACTCATGCACATAAACAAAACCCATTATAACTAGAGTAAGTATTCTGTAAATACGATGCATTATATAACATTTTGTTAGTAATTCTCCAATTGAATGATAAAGAGAAAAATAATTTAAATAAAATAATATTGGTCAACGTTTATTGAATGAGCAAAAAAACAAAAACAGCTCACTTAAATTAAATTAAATATTTTTATTTTACTAAAAATATCACGTAATATACATTTGAATGACCGGTGGGTCTCCAAATGGTTTTCCACACGTGAGCAATTATTTAGTATTGACTACGAGGATTAGTATATTTGCTCAGTTTAGGATTATACTATATTATTTTTATTCATTGTTAAAAAATTTATTGTTGATTATTTTTTTTTCTTACCGAGAGGAGTATAGAAAAGTCAATTTTTTTGACCAAAATAAATAAAAATTTTTAAAAAATTAAAAATAAGCTAATAAGCTAATTTATATTGGTTATTCTTATTTGAGTTTTGAATCTTTTGATCATAATATTTTGTTTTTTTTAGGTTCTTCTCATCAAAATAATCATAAAAGTAAAATTCTTAACCAAAACATAAAAAATAAAAAAAAATTCTCCAATGAATTATTCGGTGCACCTGTATGCCGAAGGGTATTTGTTTTTAATGATTTCCACTAAACGGTAAAAAAATGGATTTAAAGCAATGCTTAGTGGAGAAGTTAGACTCCATGATTAAGGAAAACAAGAAAAAAAAAAGACAAAAAAATATCTCATTGACAAAATTGCCAAGAGGCTCTATTAGTTAGTTATAATTCATGCCAAACAATGCCAATGCCATTTCTTGTGCCAAAATTGGCACTAATTAATATGGCATTGCCAAACTTCTTCTCTCTCTCTCTCATTGATTTGATTGAACTAATTGATTTTGTTGTGACAAAATAAGTACCAATTTTTACATGAAAATATAGTATTTGACATATGGCACTTATCTTAAGTGTGATTAGTTCATAAAAAGGAGCCAAATACTTTTGTATTGGTGTTTTTTCAACAACAAGGTGACCTGGCAATGAATGATTGGTGTAAGCTACTGTATTATATGTAAAATAGTAGGCACTCTACTTGCACATAAAATTCTTTCTGAATGGTACCCTAACAACATAAGTGGAGATGTTCTTAGACATGGACGATGGGTATGTATTGTGCCATGAGAAATAGTATGTTGCTGTATTCTTAATGAGTGTAGCTCTTAAATATATTTTTTATGATCAAATTTATTTATTATGTAGAATTTGTTGAGTTTGTTGTTCAAAAAAAAATTTAATCCTATATTTGTAACAATGTAATTAGATTATATTTACTTACAAATAAATTTATGGTAAAAATAATTATAAGGAAATATAATTAAAACAAAAACTTTCCAATCACGTAGCTATATATATGAATTTAATATTTTGTATAGATAACAAACTTGGTGAACTCTATATAAATAATATATTCAATCTTAAAAATATATTTAGGAATTGAGCCCATTAAGAGCACAATAACACCTTGTCCCTGAAAGGCACAACATGCACCCATTAGACAAATACAAAAAGATGCCAAAGAGCCCGCCATTACAAAAATCTAACGACTTTGACCAAAAAATGCTCTGGTGAGCTACTATACTTGCAAAATCTTGGCAATGTTATTTGCCTAAAACGACTTGGGACGAGCCACATGAACTTTTAGTACTGAAAGTGTTTTCGTAATTGTGCTTTTGTACTATGTTCGGGAATAGTGAAAAATTCTGACACTTAAATTTACGAAATTTGAGATTAGTTTTTAAAATAAAATTTTAGTTTAAATTGGAGGAGGAATTCTAATACTTGGCAATAATACTTGACAATAATTAGAATGCAAATGTTTAAAAATAGAATCCATGATCATGCACTTATGAGTAGGTGAATTATGTTCATCTCTTCCTGGACAAGAAATAGGTTTGTGCTACCAACTCGATATTCGACCGGAGAGCACTCCGAGATCAAATCAATAATGGCTAGAAGGTGAGAAAACAAATAGATATAACTTTTTACTGTGACAAAAGTGTGTTTCTCAATGGTTTGAGATCTTCCTCTATTTATACATGAGCTTAGATTTGAATTTTTTCCTCGTGATATCCATTTAGTCATCCTTATCTTGTGGCATTTATGATGATTACGTGGAGTGTTCTTTTGATTTCATTAGGATTAAGCCCACTAACTCTGGCCCGCTAACTTCTGTCTCTGGCTAGTACAATTCTCAAAGCTCGATCAGTGGGTTCTCGTTATGTATGAGTTGTTCGGGTTTTAATGGCTTAAATCCCCTATGTAGTGGAAACAGAAAAGAAGACAAGCAAGTAAAGTACTTTTTGAATATAAATGATTCAGCTAATTACCTACCTTTACAAGAAAGAAGAAACAATCCACTATATGACAATAAGGAATATAAGTTTCGCTCTTTCACTCACACAATGTCTATTATTTCAATCTAAGCCTCTCTCTCTCTCTATACTCTCTCTAACCTCTCTATTGAGCTCTCTCAAATGTATAGATGATCTTAGTGTCAGGGTTGTATATTAAAAATCATAGATTTTATATGATTTTAGTAATTAATTTTATTGTCATAAAATTATTTTTTTATTTTATTAGAATCTTAATGAGCAACAAATGTAATTTATTTCTTTAATGTTATACATGGATGTATTTTATTTTGTACAGTATTTAATCTGGTGTGTAGATTACGACTTGCACACAGAAAACCAAATTATAGGTTCTTGCAGAATATAAGTTTTTGTTTATAGTTTATATAGAATTAGATAAACCATCGGTACGACTGTAATACATAATTTTAGTAAGCCTATCTTAGTTACGGGGAACAGATAATAGTGTCGTCTATTATTTCGACTCGCTGCGGTAGTATACTTTGTGTGTATTGAATAGGATCACATTGGGGTAATTAATTTTATATTGATTATATAAATTAATTCACATCCCAAGGTTATTATGAGTGCTTATACTCTTAATTCTGAAATAATTATTATTTACGTATATTTAATATTCGTTATTTTGATTCATTAGAGGATGCGATCTTTTATGGGTCTATAGTCCTGATGAGTTGAATAATGGTATTGATTATATGGTAAATATTAATTATTAACTAAATCCACGTCCCGATTGTTCGAAATTAACGATACTCCCTTAAGGAAACTTATATGTTTTGACTGGGCCAAACCCTGCAGGTGGATTTAATTATCCAGCAGTCAAATAAGTTAAGCGGAAAAACTTAAAAATTTTTAAAGATGCCGATTAAATTAAATTGTCAGTAATTAAATTTAATTGGCGGGTATCGAGAATCTTAACGCGAGAAGATTGTGGCACCGGAATTTATGGGGTTTTGGTAGTTCAAAAATAAGAAAATTCAAAATATGTTTAGAAAATATTTTAATACCTTGAAAACTAAAATTTGAAAACTCTTTTTTGTTAAAAATGGAGTCGCCACTTAATTTTTGAAAAAAATCAAGAAAAATAAAATAGACTAATGATCTTTAAAATGTTAACCAGAGAAAAAGGGTTCAGGGGCTAAGATACAAATCGAAAAAGATGTTAGGCACCTCATTCACCTATTCGTAAAGTTGACCTCTACTAATCATTATTGGTTCTTTAATTAGATTTCTAAAATGCATGCAAATATAAAAGATTGGGGTAAATAGAGAACATTCAAAAATAAATAAATAAATACATAACATATGTATATAGAATACCAAATCAAAATAAATAAATAAAAAATTCTAAATCCTACGACATACAATTTCTAACTACAGAATATATGAAACAAACCTGCATGCAATAATTATTTTAAAAAAACATGCTAAAGGTAATTAAAATCAAGAATAGACATGAATTACTAAGAATATTACCTAAATCATTCTAAATATGCTTTTAAACGAATCTTACAAAAAATGCATATTACCAAATATCATAGAAAAAGAATTATATTAACATGCTTAACTTTGCTAAAGAGAAAAAGATAAACTAAGAAAAGATCTATGAAAATTATATATTAAAAACTTAATAATAAAGAAAACAATTAAACTAATGACAAATGTTTTATAGGAAAATTTACAAGACAGAGTTAAACCAAAAATAAAAAGTTTTTAAAAGAAAAAGACAAATACTAAAAACTAGAAAATTAGAATTAACACTATTTGAAATCATTATTCGAAAAAGGAAATTAAACTAACAAACTAGTACTAAGAAAATTAACCTAAACTAACAAGCTTGAACTAAGAGATTAGAGAATAAACATAAGAAAATTAAAATAACAAGCTTTAAACTAAGATCAAAAGATTTAGTGCATAAAAGAAAAAAAAAATGAAAGGAGTACTATTAAGGAATATTAAACTAACAAAATAATAATATAATAACCATTTAACTAAAGGATATAAAATATAGATGTAATATTGATAATTACAACCATATGAATGTAAGTGCCTTAATTATAACAATAACGATACTATTAGTCGTATTACCAAAATATGTTAGCACTATTTGATGAACTTTTAAAAGTGATCAAAGTGCAGGTGTGAAATGTAAACAATATTATAACTAAAAAAATAATAAAAAGTATTCAAATCATGCATATTATACTAAATTCACACCTACAACTTCATAAGTGAAATGGTTAATTAAACTAACTATGGCTAAGATATGAGAATTGAAATTAAAGTTAACTCGGTCACTCCAAGAGAGAAAAAATAGAATAGAAATATCGGGGATTCAAACAGAAGACTTGGATCGCTATAACCCAGGTGAAGCCTCAAGTCAGGAAAATGTGCTTCAACAATCCAATCCTCAATCAATGATCCATTCTAAGTGTGTGTGAGTCAAGGTTTTGGTACTGGGGCTGTCAATTTCTCGATACTTCAACAGGATTTCGGTGTCGGGGCTCGCACTCTCTAGGTATTTCGGCAGGATATCTCTCACTCCCCTTCTCTCATTTCTATCTGAAAAATGTACCAGGAGGTATGGTATTTATAGAATTCTTCAATCAATGAAATACTGGCACATTGTGGGACACATCAGGATTTTTCATGGTAGCAGTCGCGACATCATGAGTCAGCGGTCTCTTCTTTAGGAGAGTTTTCACAAGTATCTTATGGCGGTTGCTACTATGCAAGTTTGCTGTTGTCAAGTTGGAGTTGGCAGCTACCAGGTTAGAGTTGGCGGTCGCCATAATGCAAGGTGGCGGCTCTAGGCTCAAGTTGGCGGTTAAAGATTTGGACATTATGGGTTCACTAGTTCAAAGATTTGGCTTACTTAGCTTAGATACTGAGCTTGGATCATTCCTCGAGAATTATTTAGAAGCACTATTCTCTCTATTTTTATCATCGAATTCACCTGGATCAACCTAAGATTAGTGAGGTCAAATTGAGATGTCTACAGTTGCCCCTCTTTGATATAACTTACATAACAACGCGTGATGCAAGTTATATGAAAGATCTAGAGACAACAACCATTTGATCGAGCTGTTAATCTTAGGCCACAAATAAACAAGCATGCATATGATATTAGTCGTATTCAAATTTTTATCGAGCTGCCTACGTACCTCTTTGCTAGAGATCAGACCAAAACATAGTTCCTAAATCAAATGCACTGATACAAGATACTAAACATGATGCAAACACCAAAATGATTCAAATAATACCCTAAAGATCGAGTAAAGATATAAAGGGAGCAAAAACAATCAAACACGTTAAAGATCGAGTCAAGATCTAAGAACTCGGTTGGGAATAAAATAATTAAAAGGATCGAGTCAAGATCTTGAAAATTATCTTAACCGGGAAAGAAAACATGAATTAATAGGTCGAGTCAAGACCCGAGGCTTTTTCGACCTCTTCCCAAACTCTGTTTTCGACCTATTTTATAACGTTGGAAAGCTCTCGAAAGGTAAAATCTTTTTATCAAAAGAACTACTCAAAAACAGCCCAAAAAATTATCGAAAAATTGCTTGCAAGCTGCTACCGCTGGGCGCCGCCGTCGCCGGCCTATTGCCGCCGTGATCCGTGGCCCGTAAAATCCCGAACTACCGTCGGTGCCACCTCCATTCTTCGTGTTCTTGGATATGTTTATCTTTTTCTGAAATAATCTAAACAGGTATTTTAAAAATAAAAACTAGCTATTACATCGATCCTATGTTCCAAAGGCTCACATTCGATCTATCACGGTCAACCTCTGTGATTAAAAAAATAATCATCATTCACACCATTCAATCAAATATGAAAAATAAATGACAATTATAAAATTGGAATTAGAGCACTTGGCAAAATAAAGTTAGCAACAGTTCTAAAACTACCTAGCTCCGGTAACCGAAAATAAAAAATAAAATAGCTATGATACCAATTGTTAGAGGCAAAACTGCCAATATCTTTATTTTTGCAAACGATTATTTGAAAAAAATTAACTGGATAGGCAAACGTCAAAACGGGCTCCAAATAAAAACTTTTGTTGACGAATGATCAAAATAAAACCCGTGCATCCGAAGTTAATTTAGAAGAATACATTTTTACCGGTCGAATCTTCAACTACGATTTGAATCCGACTTGAAACTCCTGTTAGATCTTCTACTATATTTTCTTATGCGATTCCCAGATATAGTGTGGGCTATAATCCTCCGAAAACTCGTACCAACAGAACCAGGACAACTTTAGTCTTAGAAGACAAGTTATGAAATTGGTTCAGCCTACCCGCATATATATAGGGTTACAGTAAGACCTGGAGAGTAATTATGAGTAAAACTTCCAGTGGAACACAGACACGTTAAAATTTTCGATACCAGCTAATTAAATTTAATTGCTAACAATTTAATTTAATCAGCATCTTGATATTCCTTAAACGCTTCCACTTAACTTATTTAACCGCCGAATAATCAAATCTACCTGTAGGATTTGGTTCAGTCAAAACTTATAAGCATCCTTAAGGGGGTATCGTCAATCCCGATCTTTCGAGACGTGAATTCCGTCAATAATTAATATTTGCCATATAAATAATACAGCTATTCAACTCACCGAAAATATAGACTCATATAAGATCGCACCCTCTAATGAATCAAAATAACGAATATTAAATATATGCAAATAAATATTTATTTTAGGATTAAGAGGATAAGTACTATTCATAATAATCTTGGGATGTAAATTAATTTATATAGTCAGTATAAAATTAATTATCCAAAATGTCCCGTTCAATACACATAAAATGTAATAGCACAGAGAGTCGGAACAATAGATGACGCTATTATCTATTCTCCGTAACCAAGACATGCCTACTAAAACTCTATACTACAGTTGTACCGATGGTATGCCTATTTTTATCTAAACTGTGAACATAAAAGTTATATTCTGCAAGACCCTAAAATCTGATCTTCTGTGTGCAAACCGTACTCTACACACCAGATTAAATACCATACAGAATATCGAATATTAATGCATAACATTAAAGAGATGATACACATATATTGCTCATTAAGATTTTTATAAAATAAAAAATTAATTTTATTAAAATAAAATTAAATACTAAAAATATAGTTTTCAGTATACCAACCATAACATACTTGTTGTCAAAGGGGATTATATTCCAGTCGACTGCACCAGGTACTCCACAGCAGAATGGTGTAGCAGAAAGAAAGAGTATAACTCTTCTCGAGATGGTAAGGTCGATGATGAGTTATTCAAAATTACCCGATTCAGTTTGGAAACTTACATTAGAGATATCGGCTTATATTCTGAACTTAATACCTTCTAAATCAGTACCTTTTACTCCCACAGAATTGTGAACCGAGCGCAAGCTTAGTCAGAGACATATTTGGAGTTAGGGGTGTCCAACACATATGCTGAAAGGGAATGCTGGTAAGTTAGAACCAAGAACAGAAGTATATTTCTTTATTGGGTATCCCAAGGGAACGAATAGTGATTTATTTTATAATCCTAAGGATCAGAAGATCATTGTTAGCACCAGTGCCCGATTCTTGAAAGAAGATTATATTATGGACCAGCGGCCCAAAAGTAAAATTATTATGGAAGAAATGAGAGAAAATACCAGTAGAATAGAAGAAGAACCACACGTCACTGATATCCTATTGCCTCGTTGTAGTGGGAGGATTATCGGGACAGGTGCAGATCCTGAACCAGAATAGGATGCTACCATTAACATGTCAGACGAGCATGTAGGTAATGGTACACATGGCTCAAATTATACACAGCTTTACTGCTAGTACACAGACGCATGTAGTGCCTTGTCATAGTGAAAGGGTTGTTCATCAACCCGATCGGTATATATTCTTGAGAGAGTTTTTTGACAGGATCCCGATAAAACTGAATACCGAACCATATAACTATAACGAAGCACTCCAGGATAAAGATGTAGATCTTTGGCAAAACAATTTGAATTTGGAGATGAAATTTATATATTCTAATCAGGTCTGAAAACTTATAGAACCACCTGAAGGGATAAAATCCATCGGATGCAAGTGAATCTATAAGAGGAAGAGAGAAACAGACGAAAAGGTAGAAACCTTCAAAGTTAGGCTTATTATAAAAGGGTTCACTCAGAAATAAGGGATCGATTATGAAGAAACCTTTTCACCGGTAGCCATGCTTAAGTCTATCTAGATTCTCTTATCTATTGCGGCTCATTTCGATTACGAAATTTGACAAAATAGATGTCAAGATAACTTTTCTTAATGAAAGTCTTGACGAGTGTATCTGTATTGTACAACCAGATGGTTTCATAGTAAAGTGCCAAGAGCGCATATTGTGCAGGCTTAAGAGATCCATTTATGGACTTAAGCAGGCATCGAAGTCTTGGAATACGCAGTTTGATCAAGCCATAAAGTCTTAAGGTTTTGATCAAAGTCAAGATATGTCTTGTGTGTACAAGAAGTGTGACGGAAGCGTGATGGCTTTTCTATTACTTTATATAGATGATATCTTACTTATCGAAAATGATGTGGGGATGTTATCTTCGATAAAAGTATGATTATCTGGGCAGTTCGATATAAAAGACTTAGGAGAAGCCAGTCACATCCTTAGGATTAAGCTTTTGCGAGATCGAAAACAAAAGATGTTGGGCTTATCACAAGCAAAGTATATCGATGACATCCTTACTTGTTTTAGCATGCAGGATTTTAAGAAAAGGTTTCTTCCTTTCAGGCATGGAATCACTCTATCCTAGGATTAGTGTCCTAAGACACCTGATGAGATAGAGAAGATGAAGGCAATTCATTATATTCCGATAGTAGGAAGCCTAATGTATGCTATGCTTTATACTAGACCCAACATCTATTTTACCGTTGGCATAGTTAGCAGATATCAGTCTAACCTAGGGCAGGAGCATTGAACTGCGGTAAATAATATAATCAAGTACGTGAAAAGGACAAAGGATTATAAGTTGATTTACCAGATAGATAGTCTAGTACCTTTAGGGTACACAGACTCGGACTTCCAGTAAGACAAAGATTCTCGTAAGTCTACCTCAGGATATGTGCTTATCTTAGGAGATGGAGCTATAAGTTGAAGCAGCATCAAGCAGTCTTGCATTGCTGATTCTACCACAGAGGTTGAGTACGTGGCAGCTTTTGAAGCAGCCAAGGAGTCTGTTTAGCTTAGGAACTTCCTGTGGGATCTATATGTGGTGCCTTCAGTTCAGTTGACTATTGCACTTTATTGTGATAGCTGACTAAATTGAAGGCACTACATCTAGATCCACAGGAAGTTCTTGAGCCAAACGGCCTCCTTAGTTGCTTCAAAAGCTGCCACGTACCCGGTCTCTATGGTAGAATCAGCAATACAGGACTACTTAATGCTCCTCCAACTAATAGCTCCACCTCCTAAAGTAAACACATTTCCTGAGGTAGACTTACGAAAATCTTTGTCTGACTGAAAATCTGAGTCTGTGTACCCTAAAGGTTCTAGACTGTCTACCTAGTAAACTAACATATAATCTCTAGTCCTTTTCAGGTACTTGATTATATTTTTTACCGCATTCCAATGCTCCTACCCTGGGTTAGATGATATCTGCTAACCATGCCAATGGCAAAACAGATGTCGAGTCTAGTACAAAACTTAGTATACATTAGGCTTTCTACTGCCAAAGCATAAGGAACCGCCTTCATTTTCTCTATCTCATCAGGTGTCTTAAGACACTGATTCTTAGAAAGAGTGATTTTATGCCTGAAAGGGAGAAATCCTCTCTTGAAATCCTGCACGCTAAAATGAGCAAGGATGTCATCGATATACTTTGCATGTGATAAACCCAACATCCTTTATTTTCGATCTCGCAAAAGCTTGATCCCAAGGATGTGATTGGCTTCTCCCAAGTCCTTTATATCGAACTGCCCAGATAACCATACTTTTATCGAAGATAACACACCCACATCATTTTCAATGAGCAAGATATCATCCACATAAAGTACTAGAAATATCACCACACTTCTATCATGCTTCTTGTACACACATGACTCATCTGAACTTCTATCAAAACCATAAAACTTTACGGCTCGATCAAATCGAGTATTCCAAGACCTCGATGCCTGCTTAAGTCCATAAATGGATCTCTTAAACTTGCATAACATGTGTTCCTGGCCCTTTATTGTGAAACCGTCTGGTTGTATTATTTAGATACACTCGTCAAGACTTCCGTTAAGGAAAGCTATCTTGACATCCATTTGCCAAATTTTATAATCGAAATGAGCCGCAATAGATAAGAGAATTCAGATAGATTTAACCATCACTAACGGTGAAAAGGTTTTTTCATAATCAATACTTTCTTTCTAAGTGAACCCTTTTGCAACAAGCTTAGCTTTGAAGGTTTCAACCTTCCTGTTTGCTCCTTTCTTTCTCTTGTAGATCCACTTACATCTGATGAGTTTTATCCCTTTAGGTGGTTTTACAAGTTCTCAGACTTGATTAGAATATATAGATTCTATCTTTGAATTCATAATCTTTTTCCAAAGATCTGCATCTTTGTCCTAGAGTACTTCATTATAGTTACAGGGTTAGGTATCCAGTTCTACTAGGATCCTGTCAAAAGACTTTTCCAATAACATATACCGATTAGGTTGATAAACAACCTTTCCACTACGATGAGGCACTACCTGCATTTATGTACTAGCAGCAATATGCTGTGCAGAATCCAAACCCTCTGCACCATTACCCACATGCTCGACTGGCATGTCAATGGTAGCACCCTGTTTAGGATCTACATCTTCCTCGATAATCCTCCCACTACGACGAAGTAATGGGATATCAGTGACTTATGGTTCCTCTTCCGTTTTACTGGTATTTTCTCTCATTTCTTCCAGAACAAATTTACATTTGTGCTTATGATCTGTAATATAATCATCTTCTAAAAATCGGGCATTGATACTAATAATGACCTTCTGATCCTTAGGATTATAAAATAAACTACCCTTCATTCCCTTGAGATACCCAAAAAAGAAACAGACTACTATCCTTGGTTCCAACTTACCCACGTTCCTTTTCAGCAAATGTGCTGGACACCCCTAAATCTAAATATGTCTCAGACTAGCCTTGCGCTCAGTCCACAATTTTGTGGGAGTTAAAGCTACTAACTTAGAAGATACTAAGTTTAGAATATAAGCTGTTGTCTCTAATGTAAGTCCCCAAAACGAATTGGATAATTCTGAATAACTCATCATTGAGCTTACCATTTCCATAAGAGTTCTATTCTTTCTTTCTGCAACACCATTCTGCTGTGGCGTGCTCAGTGTAGTCAACCGGGGTATAATCCCCTCTGACGACAAGTAGTCGCTAAACTGTTCAAAGAGGTACTTCCCACCACGGTCGGATCGTAGTGATTTGATATTTTTATCCAGACGCTTTTCTGCCTCCGCCTTGAATTCTTTGAATTTCTCAAAGTATTCAGACTTATAATGTATCAGGTAAATGTATTCATACCTTGAGTAGTTGTCAATGAAACTGATGACGTACTCAAAACCACCTCTATCCCGAATAATCATAGGACCGCACACATCATAGTGAACTAGTTTCAACGGTTCTTTAGCTCTGTAGCCTTTGGCCAATAAGAGTCTCTTAGTCTTCTTACCCTCTAAGCAGGACTCACAGACTGAAAGTGTCTCAATTTCTAATGAACTTAAAAATCCATCTTCTACCAGTCTATTTGTCATTTTTAGATTAATATGACCCAAGCGTAAGTACCAAATAAACGCTTGGTTCATTAAAGAATGATCATATCTCTTATATAGTAAATTAAATATGTTATTCAATTCATTCAATTGTAGTGTAGGAGAGATTTGAGTAATAATATAAAGATCATCCACCAACGTACCAGAATAGATAACCCGTTTATTATCCTTAATAACCACAGAATTATTAAAATAAACAATATATCCGTCTTTAACCAATCTAGAAATGAAAAGTAAGTTCCTTATAATGGAAGGTACATAAAGACAATTTCTCAATGTTAAAACTCGATCTCTACTAAAACTGAGAGTGACATCTCCCACTACAACTGCTGTCACATTTGTATTACTGCCCATATGCAGGTAAATTTTTCCATCACTAAGTTGTCGGGTTTCCTAGAACCCCTATAATGAATTACAGACATGATTAGTGGTTCTCGTATTTACACACCAAGTACCGGTAGATAACGCTGCTAAACATGTTTCCACAACTAGTGAATAGAACTTACCCTGATTGTTTAGCTTGTTGAGATAAACTAACCATTGCTTTTTCTAGTGCCGTGTCTGGTTGCAGTGTAAACATCTGCCTTTTGACTTTTTTACAGTAGTCCATGGCCCAATAACTACCTTGAAAACCATATCACACTATTTTTGAATCTTTTTCTTCTTCATGCCTTTCAGCCTAGAGGAAGAACCCTTTTTAGAAATAAACATATTTTCTGGCATTGAATGAATACTCTTAGTAGTTAAAGTTATATCCAAGTTATATTTTCAGTCAACAAAATTCGATTCCGTTAGTTTGTTCTTTTAAGGTATATTAACTAGTGGATTGAATGCCATTTTAATCATGAGAATCATATAATTAAAATAATCATTAATTATGACGAGCAAAATTTTGAATTTATTTTAAAATTGGTTCCCTCTAGCATTTTGAAAATAAACTTGCCAACAGCTTGGTACCCTGTGAATAGCATGTCTCGATGGGAGGACGTCTACTATTCATCGTTTGTCTAGACAGGCCATTTTCTATTAATTTTACTATCTAAGCAAAAGACCATGCCTAGTAAAATTAAATAGCTGACATAGTTTCGGTCTAGTAAATAATAGTAATGACTCAAATGGAGAGTATACTATTATTTATAACTAAATGTTAACTACTGGCTAATCTTAATTCAATCGTTTCGCAATGAACCCTTCCGATAGAGAAGTGATCCACATTAACAATTATCCAGAATTATCTCTAAAGGAGATTTGTACTTGCGACACCGCAATTAATTCTGTCCGATAGGGAGAAAGGTCTTACTGCTAACACGCAGAATTAATTACATCACGTACGAACTAGTGACGGAGACCGCAGGATTTATTTGTTAATAAATTTTCTCTCCTACTTAGATTTTTAAAATATTTTTGAGAGTTATAAAAATCTGTTTAATTAAAATAAATTTATTAATTTCAGAAATCACACGATCCAAAAGATTCCAAAATATCTTTTCGTGTACACAATCCAAAAAATTCCTATTTGTTGAACTATTTTTTCGTGTTTTAATGTGTAACAAATAAAATTACCGATGAATACACAGTTTTTTCTTTGCTTTACAGCTAAGGTATTGAATAAAGGCATTCAAATATTTTATTTTTACGTTAAACATTTTTCAAAAAATAATAATTTATTAAAATTAAATATTTTTTTATTTAATTAATTCAAAATTCAAAATTAATTTTTATATTTTTTCAAGATATTCGATTTACTAAAATCATTTTAAACATGTTATTTTGTAAACAAATAAAATATCTAAATTTTTTTCATTTAATTAAAACTTTTAATTAAAAAAATTTTATTTTATTTTTCTTTATAAAATTTTAATTAAAATTAAATTTTCTCGAATTAATTAAATTAAATAAAAAAATAAAATAGATATATATCATCTACGCAGTTTAAATAAATATAAATACAAGATATGTATATACCTCGCTTTTATGATAAAACAGAAACTCTATTGAGTTTCAGTCTCCTGTTCAAAGATTAACTCGTAATCTTTCAATCCTTATCAGAATCATCTCTCAGCGTCCAAGTTGTATCAGGATTCCTCGATGTGTAGTATTATACAAACACAATGCTCTCAAGTCTTATCAGCCAAAAAAAACAGCCAGCCGCCGTCGCCGGATGTCGCTGCCTGTTGCGATTTTTTGTGCTGCCTTTTGCTGCTTTTTTTTACCATTGTTTTGGCTTGTTTTCCATCCCAATTTTATTGCTTCTTTTTGCCCAAAAAACTACTCGAAACCTACCCCGAAACCGTTAAAAAAATTGGCCAAAAATAGTCCCAGAAACTGCCGGCTTGTGCCGCCACCGGTGGCTATTTTTTTGCCCTGCTTTTGTTAAATTTTTGGACTATTTTGCTGCAGTTTTTTAATGCATAACACCCGTTGCAATACCGTGACAAAAATCACCGCGATCAGTGGCCCGAACCACCCAAAACCACTATTGGTGCTGCCGGTTATGCCGCCGTCTGTTCTTCGTGTTCTTAAATATTCAAACATATTCATAAATATTCTAAATAATATTTAAAATTAAATAAAATTTTTGCATCAAAAACCTCTGTCTCAAAGGCTCACATTCGAACTAAAAAAACTTAAACTATCACGATCATCCCTCGTGATTAAAAAATTAAATAATAATCATCATTCAACCGTTCAATCAACTATGAATATAATAATGATCATAAAATCGGGATTAGAACATCTGCAAAACAAAGTTAGCACAGTTCTAAATCTACCAAACCCGTCGATTAACCATAAATAAAATCAAAATGGCTCTTATACCAATTGTTAGAGGCAAACTGTCAACATTATTGATTTGTAAACGATTTTTTGAAAAATAAAAATTGGATAGGCAATCACCGAAACAGGCTCCAAATAAAACTTTTTGATGTCAAACGATCAAAATAAAACTCGTGCCGCCACAGTTAATTTAGATGAATACCTTTTTGGTCATTTCCTCAACTATGAATTTTGAGTATCCGAGTTGAAATTCCGAATAGACCTTCGACTGTATTCCCGATGCGATTCCCAAACGTAGTATGGGTTACGATCCTTCGAGAATTGGTACTAGTAGAACCTAAACAACCTTAATTTTGAAAGACAACTTATGAATATGGTTTAGCCTACCCGCATATTTATAGGCTACAGCAAAAACCTGTGGAGTAATTATGACATAAACTTCTAGTGTGACCCAGATACTTTTTTAGCGATTTTTGTAAATATGGAATCCTCTCAGCGATTTCTGTAATTATGAAAACCTTGCAGCGACTTCTGTAATTTTTATAAAACACTAAATTATAGTTCATACCACTAAAGAACTGCAGTTGCACTCTTAGCCGTAATCTCGAGAACAATTTGCATTGAGCTCCTGTTATTAAATACTTAACTCATCTCTGTAGACACCCCAATTTGACCTCGTTAATCTTAGGTTGATCCGGGTGAATCTGATGATGAAAATAGAGAGAATGGTGCTTCTAAACGATCCTCGAGGAATGATCCAAGCTCAGTATCCAAGCCAAGTAAGCCAAATCTTTGAACCAGTGAACCTATAAAGTCCAAATCTCTAGCCATCAACTTAAACCTAAAGCCGTCACCTTGCATTGTGGCGACCGCCAACTTGCATAATGGTGACCGCCGTAAGATGCTTGTGGAAACACTCCTGAAGATGCGACCTTCGACTCATGATGTGGCAACCGCCACCTTAAAAAATCCTGACATGTCCCAAAACGTGCCAGCATCTCATTAGTTGAAGAATTCTATAAATACCATATCCCCTGGTACATTTCTCAGACAGAAAGGAGAGAATTAGAGTGAGAGATAGCTTGCCGAAGTACCTAGAGAGTGTGAGCCCCGACGCCGAAATCTTGCCAAAGTATCCAGAAATTGACCCCCTAGTTCCAAAACCTTGACTCACACACACTTGGATTGGCTCATTGATTGAGGATTGGATTGTTGAAGCACATTTTCCTAACTTGAGGCTTCACCTGGATTATAGCGATCTAGATATTCTGGTTAGATCTCCGATTTTTTTTATCTCAATTTTTTCTCTCTTAGAGTGACCGGATCAACTTTAATTTCAATTCTCATATCTTAACTGTAGTGAGATTAATTCACCATTTCATTTATAAAGTTCTAGGTGTGAATTTAGTATAATGTGCATGATTTGAATACTTTTTATTATTTTTTTAGTTATAATATTGTTCACATTTTACACATGCACTTTGATCACTTTTAAAAGTTCATCATAAAGTGCTAACATATTTTGGCAATACGACTAACTATGTCATTATTGTTTTAATTAAGACACTTACATTCATATGGTTGTAATTATCAATATTACACTCATATTTTATGTCATTTAGTTAAATAGTTATTATATGATTATTTTGTTAGTTTAATATTCCTTAATAGTGCTCATTTCATATTTCTTTTCTTTTTATGCACTAAATCTTTTATTGTTAGTTTAAAGCTTGTTAGTTTAATTTTTCTTATGTTTATTCTCTAATCTCTTGGTTTAAACTTGTTAGTTTTGTTTAATTTTCTTAGTTCTAGTTTGTTAATTTAATTTCCTTTTTCGAATAATGTTTTCAAATAGTGTTAATTCTAATTTTCTAGTTCTTAGTATTTTTCTTTTTCTTTTAAAAACCTTTTATTTTTTGTTTAATTCCCTCCTGTAACCTTTCCTATAAAACATTTGTTATTAGTTTAATTGTTTTCTTTATTATTAAGTTTTTAATATAGGATTTCCATGCCTCTTTTCTTAGTTTACCTTTTTCTCTTTAGTAAAGTTAAGCATGTTAATATAATTCTTTTCCTATGATGTTTGGCAATACGCATTTTTGGTAAGATTCGTTTAAAAGCATGTTTAGAATGGTTTAGGTAATATTCTTAGCAATTTATGTCTATTCTTGATTTTAATTACCTTTAGCATATTTTTTTTTCTTTAACTCATTATTGCATGCTGGTTTGCTTCATATATCTTTTAGTTAGAAATTGCATACCGTAATACTTAAGATTTCTCTTTTCTTATTTGTTTTGATTTGACATTCTATATACGTATATTATGTATTTTTTAAATTTAATTTTGGATGTTTTTTTTACCCCAATCTTTTATATTTATATGCATTTTAGAAATCTAATTAAAGAAGTAATAATGATTAGTAGATGCCAACCTTACAGTTGGGTGAACAGGGTGCCTAACACATTTTCTAATTCGTATCTTAGCCCCCGAACCCTTTTTCTCTGGTTAACATTTTAAAGATCAGTAATCTATTTTGTTTTTCTTGATTTTTCTCAAAAATCAAGTAGACTCCATTTTCAACAAAAATGAGTTTTCAAAATTTGATTGTCAAGTTGTTAAAATATTTTCTAAACATCTATTGAATTTTCTTATTTTTGAACTACCAAAAATCCTTAAATCCCGGCGCCACAATATTTTCTGACGACTCTGCTGGGGACTAGTTTACAAAATTAATTAAAAGGGCTAGACTTGAAAACATCATTGGTTCTTAATAAAAATTTTTCATTTACATTCTCGCATATATGTGCATTACTCTTCACCCCCTGCCTGGTCGACCTGATACCCCGATCGTTTATCTATTTCAGGGACCGTTAGGAAGGCGAGCAAGCCTTATTGACTGCATGCTTTCATAGGTGCAGTAAAAAAATTCGTGCGCACTTGTGGCTTTGGAATTTGGGGGTTAAAAATGGGAGAATTCAAAAATATTTTAAAAAATATTTTAAACACCTTGAAAATGAAATTCTGAAAATTTCTTTTGTTGAAAATAGAGTCGCCACTTAGTTTTTGAGAAAAACTAAGAAAAAAAAATTTGGCTACTGATCTTGAAAACATTAACCAGAGCAAAAGGGTTTGAGGGTTAAGGTACGAATCGGGGAAGGTGTTAGGCACTCGTTCGCCCAACCGTAAGGTTGGCCTCTACTAATCATCATTGATTCTTTAATATGATTTCTCAAATGCATGCAAATA
>JAULJZ010212287.1:0-18560 GCA_032270985.1 Heliamphora pulchella | reverse complement strand
TCTGTGTCGGACAACTGGTGGCTGAAAAAGATCTCCAACCCAGGCAGCTTTTGACTGGTCTCTTCGTCGATCCATGGGTCCAAAAAACCACAATACGGGAAATCTTCCCCTTCTTTGACGAAGTATCCATTGAGTGTCCTGGAATAATTAGTCTTTCTCCCGCTTCTAGGCCCTTCCAGATCTCTTTCCATTGGTTTATACCCAAGACCAAAACGGTGTGAAGTCGGCAATACCTGAATGGGTTCTGGGATCCCCTGCTGCTTGCGTCCTAATCCCATGCCCGGGAAGAAGGACATTTTCCTCATCATCATTAAAGCTCGTGGGTTGACATACCTTTCTTCCTCATTTATTAGTGTCTGAACAGCCCTAGCTTCATCAAACTGAAAATTACTAAGCGACACATCGTCTTCACTGTGCTGAACTTCTAGCAGAGTTGTGCCCTCTCTTCCATTCGGGGGATGAATACTGCCCTCTCCATGGATGGTCAATACCGTCCCGTTCTTTATCAATTTTAGCTTTTGGTGAAGGGTAGAGGGTACCATCTGAACATTCGGGTCATGTAGTCACGGCCTGCCCAGCAGCAGATTGAAGGAAACCGGTAGGTCTAGCACGTGAAACTCTACTTATGTTTCCAAAGGTCCCACTAAAATGGCGAATGACACTAATCCCAGTACATCCCTTGTGGTGTTGTTATAGGCCCGCACCCCTTGATTGCAGGGAGTAAATTAGTCGAGCCTCATCCCTAAGTAGATGGCTGTTCTCAATGGGCAAACATTCAAGGCGGACCCATTATCGATGAGGGTTACTGGGACCCATTTTTCCAGGCACTTGACAGTGATGTGGAGCGGATTGTTGTGACTTTTTCCTTCAGCGGGTAAATCCTTATCATAAAAGAAAATAACTTTTGGTTCGGCGGCTGGCAGAATAAGTCCAATAAGCTAATCGGGGGTTGCATCTATCGGGACACTGGCCTTATTTAGCACTTTCAAAATAGCTTTTCTGTGCTTGTGCGAAGCCATCAACAAGCCCCAGATACTGATGTTGGCCTGTGTCTTTTTCAACTGTCTCAATACGGCATCATCCTCCTGTTCTTGCTCTGTCTCTTTTTCTTTTTCACTCAGCTGTTCTCTCTCTAACTGAGTTGGCTTAAAATGTGTTCCACTTCGGGTAAGGTGCTCTACGCCATCTTTGGGGTCCCATAAGCCGGGCATGACATTATCAGTCTGTCTCACTTCATTTACGTGCGGAGGGCTTTCAAACGCCCACAAATTATTTAGGTCACTAACGGCCGCCCTTTCCCTTCTTTCCTCGTCGTCTTTGATAGCCCATGTGTTGTCAATTTCTTCCCAGATGTCTTTCTCAATAAAATCTATCTGCTGCTCTTGAGTGGCCCAAAAGTCAGCCTACTCAGCCCCATCAGATTTTAACACGATCCTTACCATCCAATAGGAATGCATGTCATCAACGTGTACATCTTCCTCAAAAAGTTAGGGAAGGGTGATTCCATCGAGTACATGGCCAAACCCATAAGGCCTAGTTGGATAATCCAGTGGCCAATCATCCACCTCGTTGTGCTCCTCTTCCTCATGTTGGTAAACTTGGATCATGGGTCGATACCATTCCCAAGCATTATCGTTCCATTCTTCCATTCTGTCTCGGCTGCCTCTGATCATCGTGAATGAACAACTTGTCGAATCATTGATAGATGGAACAGACGGGCGCAGTAGGCGTGCTGAACAAATAAATTGACTCGGGTCTTTAGACTATCCCAAAGTCGCACAATTTACCCCAGATGGCTTGGCATGATTCGGTAGAGGATTGGTTGTAACATTTGGTTTTGGAGCAGCGAACGGTGGAGGGATCACCTTATTATCGATAAGATTTTGGACCTCATGTCGGAGTCTCATACATTTGTCAGTCAGATGCTCGTGGCCTTGGTGAAAGGTGAAATATTGAGAGGCATTGTATCTCGGGAGAAACAGGTCCGAAACCGGCATGGGATCTAGTACCTTGATAAGTCCTTTCTTTATCAGACAGTTCAAAGCAGTGGATAACGGGATGTTGAGAGGGGTGAAAGTTCTTCATGGCTGTTGTTGTGTTTGCTGACCATTACCTGACTGTTGAAAGTTGCTTGTTTGATGGATGGAAGAAGAAGGGTTCAAAAGGCTTACCTCGCTTGAGCGGGACACGAGGTTAGTTGCTGTGGATTGGTTTTGGTTGGTTGCAGGAAAAGTCCTTCTTGGTGGTTTATGACTGGATTCTGTCTTCTCGATATCACCAGATTGGATAGCGTCCTCAATTTGCACCCCAGCGTTGAACAACTGTTCAAAGGTAGAAAGTGGCTGCGTGATGAGGTAGTGCTTTAATGGGGACAACAGATTCTTAACCACCATTCTCACCTGCTCTTTCTTGGTTGGCCTGTTTGCCATTTTTACAGCTTTGCCCCTCCAACGGGTTAGGAAGTCAACAAAAGATTCTCGACTTTCTTGTCGGGTTGTTTCAAGCTCTCGAGTAGTGACGTCCAATTGGACGTTGTAGCTATACTGACTGATGAAGGCGGTGGCCATATCCTCCCATGTTCTAGTTTTGGCCACTTCGAGAGAGAGAAATCACCTCTGCACGGCTTCAGAAAGCGATCGATGGAACAATTGGGCCTTAAGTTGATCATCAATCCCCATGGGGGAGAGAGTGCCCACATACATCCTTAAATGAATACGAGGATCCCCAGTACCGTCGAACTTTTCTATTTTTGGCATTTTAAACTTTTTGGGCAGCTTTGCATCTGGGAATAAACATAAACCACCTATGTCCAGCATATATTCTTCTACTCCTTTTGCTTTCCTCAATGCCTTTTCCATTCGGTCAATCTTTTCTGCCAGCGCGGATTCCCTAGATTGGGCAGTATTTTCTTCTTCTACCACAATCGGGCGGGGAGCCCAAGGTGGCACAGCAACTTGTGGTATCTCCGGTCCTTGGTTGTCATCTCAAAAATCTCCATCATTCTCATTCGTATTGTCAGGCTGTCCACTCACACCGAGCACACGGGCCTGGATTACTTGAATCTGGGCCTGACACTGAGTTTGAGCCTAGGTCTGTTGCTCCACGGCCCGCTGTATCTCGGTAATAGCCCTCATCAAGGCTGTCAGATTAACTTCGTTCTCTGCCATGTCTG
This sequence comes from Heliamphora pulchella, assembly GCA_032270985.1. Lineage (NCBI taxonomy): Eukaryota > Viridiplantae > Streptophyta > Magnoliopsida > Ericales > Sarraceniaceae > Heliamphora > Heliamphora pulchella. The sequence goes on along the minus strand of JAULJZ010212287.1, from coordinate 15,388 downwards.
TTGATTCAGAAACTCTGCGAAGTCTGCCTGATTCTGATCTTACCCAAACTCGTGTCGATTGTACTCTTTCCGGGTCAATGGTAACCCACAGAAAAACCTGAATCCCACAAGTAGAATAACCAATCTCAGACATTTTTTGAAAGAATTCAGACAACAGACAGCAAATATCCTAGATACCCAAAATAGCTGAAACTGAAATAATGCCCCTATTGGGCTCATACCACCAGCATAACAACTGAACTTTTGAAAACCCAGGATGAGAACCAAAGGGGATAGATCAACCAAGTTCTAGAGGAAAGATTTTATCTAAGCGGATGGCGTTTCGACAAAAAGACAATCCTAACCCTCAAGAGACTGGTTCGACCTATGGGGAAAACCAGCAGCATAACGGTAGAAAAATAAAACTTTTCTCACATAGGTCAAAAGAAAGGGGTTTGAAGAAAGCAAGCCTAGACTAAAAAAATGGGATATAGAATTAGCAACTCGAGCAGAACCCGGAAGGGGGAGAAATAATCTTAAAGGTCCAAAAACAAAACACAGGCATGACCCCGGGAAGAAGCTTGATACAACAACAGGAAAAAATTGACAATCCGAGAAGAACCCGAAGGAGAGAGAGAGGTGTTAGAACGAAACATGGGCACAACCCCGGGAAGAGAACTACGGCGTGAGATACTGATCAAGGTGAAGGACGAAATCCGGGTAAGGACCCGAAGGCGAAAAACTAATCTATTCAAAGGATAACAGAGAACCCGGGCCAAAATTGGGAAAAGAATTAGCCTGATCCGAACAAACAATCCTAACAATATACAACCAAAACATACAATAAAGAAAAACACATAATCCTATTAGGGTTAGCAACACCTAATTGGGGGGTTCTAAGTTCACTATATGCAAAAGGCCGATTTTGGTCCATCGAACATGGTACCTTCTGAATAGAGCCGGATATATACCTCCCATGCCTGGAGTGGTGCAGGACATGGTCAAACAGTACGCCCGAACTCTTTTACTGTACCTATGATAGCGTATAGTTAGCAAGGGTCGCCCGTATTCCCAACAATCTCCGAAACGGATTAACGTTCAGGGCATCGGGTCGACCAGGCAGGGGGGTTGAAGAACAATGCATATGCATGCGAAAATACAAGTTAGAAATTTTATTAAGAACCAATGATGTTTTCAAGTCTAGTCCTCTTGTTTGATTTTAAAAATCAGTCCCCAGCGGAGTTGCCAGAAAATACTGCGGCGTTGGGATTTAGGGATAAAAAATAAGAGAATTCAAAAGATGTTTTGAAAAATATTTTAACACATTGAAAATCAAATTTTAAAAACTCATTTTTATTGAAAATAGAGTCACCACTTAGTTTTTGAAAAAAACTAAGAAAAACAAAATTGGCTACTGATCTTTTAAAACGTTAACTAGAGAAAAAGGATTCGGGAGCTAAGGTACGAATCGGAGAAGGTGTTAGGCACCCCGTTTGCCCAACCATAAGATTGGCCTTTACTAATCATGATTAGTTCCTTAAAAGAATTTCTCAAATGCATGCAAATAAAGAAAATAGTGGTGAAGAAAGAATATTCAAAATCAAGTATAGAAAATACATAAAATATGTACATAGCACTCCAAAACAAATAAGTGTTAAAAGAAAAATTCTAAATCCTATGGCATGCAATTTCTATCTAAAGGATACATGGAACATACCCATATGCAATATTTACAAAAATAAACTAAACTAGCATGGTTCAAATAAAAAAGTAAAAATAGGAGAAAGACGCTAAAATTATCTAAACATGGATTTGTTACAAAAATAAACTAAACAAGTCTAAACATGCATTTAAAAAAGAATAGCCAAAACATACATAATAAAAAATAAACTAAATTAACATTAAAGACAAAAACTAAACGTAAAAAGGATGCATGAAAATTTTATACTAAAAGAAAGCTTACTAACAAAGAAAATAAAATGAGAATTTTATAACAAAGAAAATTTTGAAAGTTTAAAGAAAAATAAAGAAAAAATTTATAAAGAAAAACATACTAAAATGAAAATGGTAGAAAATATTATTAAATTAAAAAAAGAAAAAAACCTAATTATTCACATTTTGCATTTTCTTTAAAAGAGATGGAAGAAAACAAAAAGAAAAGCAAATAAAGAAAAGAGAATTACATTTAAAAAAAAAAGGAAAAGAAAACTAGCCTAAAGGACTTTTATGATTTTTAGGTTTTATGAAAAAAAAGAAAAAGAAAGATATAATAAGTGCTAAAAGAGAAATTATACTAATATTGAGAGAAAAGAAAAAGAAAAAAAATGCTAGAAGAAATTAATTTAAGCTGACAGCAAAAGAAAAGAAAAAAAAAAGGATAGAATATTAAAAGAAAAATAAAACTTCACTACCATAAAAAGAAAAGAAAAGACATGTTAGTATTAAAAATTAACTAATATTAAAAGAAAAAAAAATTCTAAATGGAACATTTTAAGGAATCAAATAAAATACTAGAAAAGAGGAACTGTATTAATATGGAAAATGAAAGTTATAAAAAAAAATACTAAGCTAAAAGAAAAAAAAAAGAAAAAAAGAAAATGGAGCATTAAGTTAATATTTACAAGAAAAGAAAAGGAAATGAAATAGAATGCTAGAGCATTAAATTAGTACAAAAGAAAAGAAAAAGAGAAGAAATGAAATGAAATACTAGATTTAAATGGGTATAATATTAATTTTTATACCCATTTTAATGTAAGTGCTTTGAATTACAACAATATCGACATTGTTTTGTCGTATCGTTTAATTATATTAGCACTAATTTGATGCATATATTAAAGAAAACGACAATGCGCTTGGTGTGAGTGTGCTAATTAATCAACAAATTAAAGGACTAAAGTAAATGAAGGCAATTAAATAAAGACAAGATTAACTATGTAAATGAGAAGGAGTACTTGAACTGAAATTAAATGCAACCCGATCACCCCAAAAGAGAGAGAATAGGGCTAGAAGGAGCGGGGATCCAAACAAGGTACCTGAATTGTGGAATCCTCAAGTCGGGAATGTGCTCCAATGGGCCAATCCTCGGGTGGTGATCCAAGCAAGACTTCGACGTCAGTCGGAGGTTCGGCAGGGTTTCGGCGTCGGGACTCGGGATCACTCGATATATCGACAGAGTCTCTCTCACTCAAAATTCGTGCTGAAAACGTACGCTGGGGTATGGTATTTATAGAATTCTTCAACAAATGAGGTGTTGCCACGTTTTGGGACATGTCAGGCCATTTGGAGTTGGCGGTCGCCACAATGCAAGTTGGCGGTCGCCATGTTTTTGGAAGGTTCCTCAAAGTTCTATGGCGGTCGCCACAATGAAAGTGGGTGGTCGCTATGATGGAAGATGGCAGTCGCCACTTTGGGCTAGGGTTTCTACAAAGTTCTATGGCGGGCGCCATGAAAAGAGTTGGTGGTCGCTTTACTTGGGCAGCAAGTTTTGATGGTTCGTCAAAATTTCATTGGCTTAAAGGTTCTGGGTTCAAATATTGAGCTTGGATCACTTCCCGAGGATCGTACGAAGGCACTAATCCATCTATTTTCATCATCGAATTCGCCTAAGATTAGGTGGGGTTAAATTGGGGTGTCTACACCTGGCTTCTAGACACATCGAGACATACATAAATATAGATAAAAGGGATATTCTAACAATTCATTCATAGATATGCCATATCATAATACATCATTAAGAGTTTAATGCTGATCCAAAGTGCATAAACGTTTACAGTTTCACAAGAGAATCTACAAAATTACAATAACGTGCAAAAATTGAACAAAAAGAGCAAAAAGAAGACTTGATTCTTGATTCAAGTGCCGTTTGGATTTGCTTGCCCCGAGAACTCACCTTGGTAGTCGTATCTTTTTTCGTCGGGAATCTCTTCCTCAAAAACTTCCTCTTCCTCACCTGTGACACGAATACTATTAGTCAAAGCACAGAAGAAATCACTATAAACTTTCTAACAAAATCTCATGACACAAATTCACCACAGTACATTTCATTCAATATTAAAAACATATAAAAATTAGTAGACTTTATGGGTAATTGATCACCAAACTTATTCTCAGGCCTCGTTACGAATAGTAACCACGTCATCAGGCTTCATGCCACAGTTGTTTTACTTAATGGCAATGGCGTGGGGGCGGGTTATAATCTCCTGACCAACAAATATAACAACCAATCTGCAAACCAAATAATTCCACCTTAAGATCGAAGATGCCCGTGTGGTGTCAACCAAAGTCTAGGTTACGAAAGACGAAATGCTAGCGACAAACCCATTGTGCCTAATAAATTTCCATACACCGGAGACGCACCTAGAGTGTTCACAGGGAATACATCCCAAAACATTTATAAAATCGACAGCTAGGGACGCCCTAGACTTAGAACCAAAGAAATGATAACTCCAATATATCCAACCCACAACGGTATATACAAAATGGACTCCAACATGCCATGAATGTAATTATGATAATACCCATGGTGGTACAACATGCATCTCAAAGTACAATTACTTATAGCATGGCTTTACACTAAGCATGTCATAACACATGGTACAAGTCCTTAAAGCACAAGGTACAACCATTTGAAGCATAGGATACAATTCTCAAAACGTAATTCTAATTTCATGGCATGGTTACTAATCATCATATAATCACACTAAATAATTTTTCTCCCAAATTATTTTTCACCCAATTCAAATTAATTAAAACATACAACTCAAGTTACACAATAAGGGCATGCTCTATCATATACTTAATAACTCACTAGCCTACTTTCAATCATCAAATTAAAAAGTACAGTAGCATTTTGAGGTATTTAGATTTGGAGTTTGGTTATGATTTTTGATCACAATTTAGATAAAAATATTCTCTACAGCTTTTATATTGAACACAAAGGCTAAATCCTAAAGCAACTAGGTGTTTTAATTCTCACAAGTAAAAATGGTTCAACACTATATAAAAAATTTACAGAAAAAGGGTCTCTGTTAGTCTTGGTTTTGGGGTATGAAATCAGGGCATACTAAGCTCAATTTTGGAGATGTTCTATTCAACATGTCCCCTACAAGTCTCATGAATAGTGCTCAGGATAGTTCTTAAGAAAAAGTTAGAGAAATAAGTCAAATTAGAAAATGTGTTCAGGAGGCGTCAAACACTCAGCAGAGTTGGTTTTCAACAGAGAGTTTAAAACTCATTATGGGTAACCTACAAAGGCTTTTAGGTCTATTTTTTTTAAAAAAAAACTAGATTAACACGTTACCAACATTTTTCATGAAAACAACTTGTGACGCCCCGTCTTTTGGGCATATCGGGACATACATAAGTATAATTAAAGGGAATACTCTAGCCATTCATTCATAGTTATATATAATAAGTATTGCATTATGAAGAATTCTGAACTGTTCAAAAGTACATAACTATTACAGTTTCACAAAAAAATTTGCCAAAAATTACAATGAGTCCGTGAAAACTGAGTAAAAAGAACAAAAGGGTGAACATTCAATCTTTCAACTAGCATTGTCGGGGTCTACTGGGTCCTTCCACTCACCTTGTTCTTAAAATTCTTCTTCTTTGGGGGCGACTATCTCAAAAAATTCCTCCTCCTCACCTATGGCACGAATGCTATGAGCCAAAATCTAGTAAAAAACACTCTAAACCTTCTAACCATTCTCACGGAAAAATATTCCACAACGCAAATCATTTAACACTCAGTACAATTTAAAGTTAAAGAGACAGACAAATTTGATAATTATAGCATGGCAAGCATATATAAGAACAAGTGTACAAGTATACAAGTATATGATGCAATGGATGTAACGCAAGTGCCCAACCCGACATATACCCAGAATCGTAATGCAAATTTCATGCCAAAAATTTCCAGAGTAGACTTTATGAGAGTTGATCACAAAATCTATCTTTATGGGAGTTGATTACAAAAGCCATCACGCGCCTCGTTGCGAATAGAAAACACTCGCCTAGGTTTCATGCCTCGGCTGTTTTACTCAATGGTAATGGTGTGGGGTCCGAGCCACCTTCCGGGCCACCAAAATCAAATGGTCAAAGATCAATCAATATAAAATAAATTGGTTTACCCCACCTTAAGACTCGTGATGCCTTTGTCAGTGTCAACCCAAAGTCTAAGTAACAATCAGGAATTTCAAGAGACATTTACACAATATTCAAAGTACCGAGATGAGGGGCTTAGGACCACCACTATCGGGCTCTCTCCGAAATACACTTCCAAACACCATGGCAATGGGGCTTAGGTCCGCTATAATTAGGCTCTCTCCAAAATTACCACCTGAGTGGGATTAAGTCCGTCGAATTAGGCTCTCTAAAAAATTATCCAATTTGCCCGTGTCACCACCACTTCCATACTATAACCATAACTCAAGGAGTGACGAAATCAATGGGACATATACCCAATAAATATAACCGAGGTACAAAATAACCAGACCCAAGGTACAGGATGTAATCCACAAAATGCCCCAAGTGCAATGTAATAATGCATAAAGTACAAGTCTTTAAAGAACAATGTAATAATGCATGATATAACCACTCGTATCTTGAAGTACAATGTAACAATAGCATGGTATGAAACCAAACATGACAAGACATACAAACTAATATAGCATAAAGTACAAATCTTTAAAGTACAAGGTACAACCATTAAATCACTAAGTACAAGCATATGAAGCATAAATTAAAAATTTTCTAATCACCATATAATTGCTTTAAAATGTTAATCATTCAATATAATTTAATTAAAGCCTATACTTCAAGTCCCACAACATAACATGTTACTACACACTTAACAAATTAAGGGTAACTATTAAAGAACAAATTTTAAAAGCATAACAGTGTTTTGGGGTACCTATACATGGAGTTAAGTTCTAGTTTTTGGATATTATTTGGATAAAAATATTTCTTACAAATTTTATGTTTAACACTAAGATCAAATCCTAAGGTAAATGGGACATTTTTTTCATTTAAGAGAAAATGATTCAGCACTTTACAGAGAAAAGTATAGAAATTGGGCATCAGTTAGTCTCGGTTTTGGGGAATCAAATCAAAGGTTATGGGTCTGATTTTTGGATATGCTATAGTGTCATGTGTCCCCTACAAGGTTAATTTAAGTTATCAAACTCAAAAGTAACCACATGCAATCACACCTAATAACAAACCAAACAGAAGCATCCCCTATTTTAACCTTACAACGCCTTTTTGATTCGTTTTTGGATTCTTGTTCTTACATGTGTTTAAAGAGATGAGTTGAGGGATATTTTTGTATGAGAATAACAGAATGTTTTAGAGATTTACATACTTGTTTGAGTGCCTAAAGAATGGTGGATGACTATAGGACTTGGCTTTATGCAAGTTTGGTCTCCAAAGACCTTCCTTCTTGAACCCTCCTTCTTTCTTCTTCTTTTTCTCTTCAAGACTTGAAAAATACTTAAGAGAACATAATCTGGTCCCTCTCTCTCTATATTGTCGAAATTATGAAGGAGAAGTGGGTGGGTTTGGTCTTGGTTTTATAAAAAACTAGGGTAGTGGAAGTAATTATGGGGTGTAAGCCTTATTTTGAATATATATTTTTTTGTTTTCATTGGTTGCATGCAAGGTGGGAGTCTTTTGAGACTTAAAAAAATCAGATATGGCAGCTAGGGAATTCGGCTACGACAGGTTCGGGGAAGAGAAATTTGATTTTGTATTGACTTTGGGGTTTAATCTAGGTTTTGGTGCCATTTTGTGCCAAAAAACGCCTAAAAAATAAATTTAGTGTATCTTTTTGATGTCTTTATCTACTAAAACCTATTATTTTATTATGTATATGATTAATTTAGTATCCACATGAATTATCATAATTTTTATAGCAATTGATTAAATATGTGTAAACTTTTAAGTCAAATTAAGCTAATTTGACAAAAATTAATTTTTTAACTTATTTTAGTGTGTAAGAACTTTAATAATAATTTTTTTACTTTTGTTATCCTATAATATTATATTATTATGTATATTACTTATTTAGATCATCTTGAGACATAATAATGCTTAGTTTGTACAATTTTTTTTCATTTTTGAGCTTAAAAATTGCAAAAAGTCACTTTTTAGGCACAAACTCCAATGTGGCAGGCCAATAGGGGCATTTTTGTCATTTTTTGATGTTATTTTATCTTTTATTACTTAATTGTATTTAAATATTTGATTTATGGTGTCCATATGTCAAAATTTACATTTTTAAGACTTTTTGCTGTACTAGGGGTAAAATGGTCATTTTACCCTAAGTATGAGAATTTTTTATTTTTTATTTAATATTTCATGTTATTTACTTAATTTAGGATGTTGGGAGTTTTCTCTGAGTATTAGTTCTTTTTAGGATTTTCGGATCAAATTAGGGATTCGGGTTGAGTTAGGGCTTCTAATCTTTCAGCAATCTAAGACCATGTTGGCATACTGTTGCTAATACTAGGGTTTGGGCTGGGCCATTACACGGGTCATTACAAAATCGGGTTGTTACAACAATGGTCCGACCCGGGTTCTTACAATCTACCTCCCTTAAAATAAATTTCGTCCTCGAAATTTCGTATTGTACTTCTTCCTGTGAAAAGTTGTGGATGATTTACTTGCGTTATGCCTTCTCGTCTTCAGGTTGACTTTCTTATTCCCATGGTGTTACTATAGGGCTTATATTAACAGAATTTCCTTTCTTCTAGAGTACCTTCTTTCGGATTCTTATTGAGTTCTCCTCGAAGTTGCGTCTTGTTCACTCGAGTTGTTCCCGGTTGAGGGCGTAGATAGGGCCAGGCTTTGAGTGACGGTTGTTTCTCCTTACAAAAATCTTTGAGTGACAGTTATTTCTCCTTACAAAAATCTTGGAACGATTAATACACAACCTTCAAAATCACATCACATACCTATGGCGCAAGGGTTGTTGACTTGCAATGTGTTAGCTTACAAGGTGGGAGGCTTTTGAGACTTAAAAAATCAGATATGGCAGCTAGGGAATTCGGCTACGACAGGTTTGGGGGAGAGAAATCTGATTTTGTATTAACTTTGGGGTTTAATTTAGGTTTTGGTGTCATTTTGTGCAAAAAAATGCCTAAAAAATAAATTTAGTGTATCTTTTTGGTGTCTTAATCCACTAGAACCTATTATTTTATTATGTTTATGATTAATTTAGTATCCAAATGAATTATCATAATTTTTATAGTAATTGATTAAATAGGTGTAAACTTTTAAGTCAAATTAAGTTAGTTTGACAAAAATTAATTTTTTTAACTTATTTTAGTGTGTAAGAACTTTAATAATAATTTGTTGCCTTTTTTTATCCTATAATATTATATTATTATGTGTATTACTTATTAGATCATCTTGGGACATGATAATGCTTAGTTTGTACAATGTTTTTTTATTTTTGAGCTTAAAAATTGCAAAAAGTCACTTTTTGGGCACAAACTCCAATGTGGCAGGCCAATAGGGGTATTTTTATCATTTTTTGTTGTTATTTTATCTTTTGTTACTTAATTGTATTTAAATAATTGATTTAGAGTGTCCATATGTCAAAGTTTAAATTTTTAAGAATTTTTGCTGTACTAGGGGAAAAATGGTCATTTTACCGTAAGTATGAGAATTTTTTATTTTTAATTTAATATTTTATGTTATTTACTTAAATTAGGATATTGGGAGTTTTCTCTGAGTATTAGTTCTTTTAAGGATTTTCGGATCGAATTAGGGTTTCAGGTTGAGTTAGGGTTTCTAAGCTTTCAGCAACCTATGACCTTGTCGGCTTACTGTTGCTAATACTAGGATTTGGCCTGGGCCATTACACGGGTCATTACAAAATTGGGTTGTTACAACTATGGTCCGAACCGGGTTGTTACTATCTACCCCCGTTAAAATACATTTCGTCCTCGAAATTTCGTATCGTACTTCTTCGTGTGAAAGGTTGTGAATGATTTACTTGCGTTATGCCTTCTCGTCTTCAGGTTGGCTTTCTTATTCCCATGGTGCTACAATAGGGCTTGTATTAACAGAATTGCCTTTCTTCTAGAGTACCTTCTTTCAGATTCTTATTGAGTTCTCCTCGAAGTTGCATCTTGTTCACTCGAGTTGTTCCCGGTTGAGGGCGTAGATAGGGCCATGCTTTGAGTGACGGTTGTTTCTCCTTACAAAAATCTTTGAGTGACGGTTGTTTCTCTTTAAAAAAATCTTGGAACGATTACTACACAACTTTCAAGATCACATCACATACCTATGGCGCAAGGGTTGTTGACTTGCAATGTGTTAGCTAACAAGGTGGGAGGCTTTTGAGACTTAAAAAATGGGATATGGCAGCTAGGGAATTCGGCTACGACAGGTTTGGGGAAGAGAAATCTGATTTTGTATTGACTTTGGGATTTAATCGAGGTTTTGGTGTCATTTTGTGCAAAAAAATGCCTAAAATATAAATTTAGTGTATCTTTTTGGTGTCTTTATCTATTAAAATCTATTATTTTATTATGTTTATGATTAATTTAGTATCCACATGAATTATCATAATTTTTATAGCAATTGATTAAATAGGTGTAAACTTTTAAGTCAAAATAAGCTAATTTGATAAAAATTATTTTTTAAAACTTATTTTAGTGTGTAAAAACTTTAATAATAATTTGTTTGCTTTTGTTATCCTATAATATTATATTATTTTGTATATTGCTTATTTAGATGATCGTGGGACATAATAATGCTTAGTTTGTACAAAGTTTTTTTTTATTTTTGAGCTTAAAAATTGCAAAAAGTCACTTTTTGGGCACAAACTCCAATGTGGTAGGCCAATAGGGGCATTTTTGTTATTTTTTGTTGTTATTTTATCTATTGTTACTTAATTGTATTTAAATATTTGATTTAGGGTGTCCATATGTCAAAATTTAAAATTTTAAGACTTTTTACTATACTAGGGGCAAAATGGTCATTTTACCATAAGTATGAGAAATTTTTTATTTTTAATTGAATATTTCATGTTATTTACTTAAATTAGGATGTTGGGAGTTGTCTTTGAGTATTAGGTCTTTTTAGGATTTTCGGATCGAATTAGGGATTCGGGTTGAGATAGGGTTTCTAACCTTCCAACAACCTAAGACCTTGCCGGCTTACTGTTGCTAATACTAGGGTTTGGGCTGGGCCATTACACGGGTCTTTACAAAATCGAATTGTTACAACTATGGTCCGAACCGGGTTGTTACAATCTACCCCTTCTTAAAATAAATTCGTCATCGAAATTTCTTATCGTACATCTTCGTGTGAAAGGTTGTGGATGATTTACTTGCATTATGCCTTCTCGTCTTTAGGTTGACTTTCTTATTTCCATGGTGCTACCATAGGGCTTGTATTAACAGAATTGCCTTTCTTCTAGAGTACCTTTTTTCGGATTCTTATTGAGTTCTCCTCGAAGTTGCGTCTTGTTCACTCGAGTTGTTCTCGGTTGAGGGTGTAGATAGGGCCAAGCTTTGAGTGACGGTTGTTTCTCCTTACAAAAATCTTTGAGTGACGGTTGTTTTTCCTTACAAAAATCTTGGAATGACTACTACACAACTTTCAAGATCACATCACATACCTATGGCGCAAGGGTTGTTGACTTGCAATGTGTTAGATTACAAGGTGGGAGGCTTTTGAGACATAAAAAATCAGATATGGAAGCTAGGGAATTCGGCTACGACAGGTTTAGGGAAGAGAAATCTTATTTTGTATTAACTTTGCGGTTTAATCTAGGTTTTGGTGTCATTTTGTGCAAAAAACGCCTAAAAAATAAATTTAGTGTATTTTTTTGGTGTTTTATCCACTAAAACCTATTATTTTATTATGTTTATGATTAATTTAGTATCCAAATGAATTATCAAAATTTTAATAGCAATTGATTAAATAGGTGTAAACTTTTAAATCAAATTAAGTTTGTTTGATAAAAATTAATTTTTTAACTTATTTTAGTGTGTAAGAACTTTAATAATAATTTTATTGCTTTTGTTATCCTATAATATTATATTATTATGTATATTACTTATTTAGATCATCTTGGGACATAATAAAGGTTAGTTTGTACAATGTTTTTTTATTTTTGAGCTTAAAAATTGTAAAAAGTCACTTTTTGGGCACAAACTCCAATGTGGCAGGCCAATAGGGGCATTTTTGTTATTTTTTGATATTATTTTATCTTTTGTTACTTAATTATATTTAAATATTGATTTTAGGGTGTCCATATGTCAAAATTTAGATTTTTAAGAATTGTCACTGTACTCGGGGCAAAATGGTCATTTTATCCTAAGAATGGGAATTTTTTATTTTTAATTTAATATTTCATGTTATTTACTTAATTTAAGATGTTGGAAGTTTTCTTTGAGTATTAGGTCTTTTTACGATTTTCGGATCGAATTAAGGATTCGGGTTGAGTTAGGGTTTCTAATCTTTCAGCAGCCTAAGACCTTGTCGGTTTACTGTTGCTAATACTAGGGTTTGGGTTGGGCCATTACACGGGTCACTACAAATTCGGTTTGTTACAACTATGGTCCGAACCGGGTTGTTACAATTTACCCCCCCTTAAAATAAATTTCGTCCTCGAAATTTTGTATCGTACTTCTTCGTGTGAAAGGTTGTGGATGATTTACTTGTGTTATGCTTTCTTGTCTTCAGGTGGGATTTCTTATTCCCATGGTGCTACTATAGGGATTGTATTAACATAATTGCCTTTCTTCTAGAGTACTTTCTTTCGGATTCTTATTGAGTTCTCCTTGAAGTTGCGTCTTGTTCACTCGAGTTGTTCCCGGTTGAGGGCGTAGATAGGGCCAGGCTTTGAGTGATGGTTGTTTCTCCTTACAAAAATCTTTGAGTGACGGTTGTTTCTTCTTACAAAAATCTTGGAACGACTACTACACAACTTTCAAGATCACATCACATACCTATGGTGCAAGGGTTGTTGACTTGAAATGTGTTAGCTTACAAGGTGGGAGGCTTTTGGGACTTGAAAAATGAGATATGGCAGCTAGGGAATTCGGCTACGACAGGTTTGGGGAAGAGAAATCTGATTTTGTATTGACTTTGGGATTTAATCGAGGTTTTGGTGTCATTTTGTGCAAAAAAATGCCTAAAATATAAATTTAGTGTATCTTTTTGGTGTCTTTATCTATTAAAATCTATTATTTTATTATGTTTATGATTAATTTAGTATCCACATGAATTATCATAATTTTTATAGCAATTGATTAAATAGGTGTAAATTTTTAAGTCAAATTAAGTTAGTTTGACAAAAATTAATTTTTTAACTTATTTTAGTGTGTAAGAATTTTAATAATAATTTATTTTCTTTTGTTATCCTACAATATTATATTATTATGTATATTGCTTATTTAGATCATCTTGGGACATAATAATGCTTAGTTTGTACAATGTTTTTTTATTTTTGAGCTTAAAAATTGTAAAAAGTCACTTTTTGGGCACAAACTCCAATGTGACAGGCCAATAGGGGCATTTTTGTCATTTTTTGATGTTATTTTATCTTTTGTTACTTAATTATATTTAAATATTTGATTTAGAGTGTCCATATGTCAAAATTTAGATTTTTAAGACTTTTTGCTGTATTAGGAGCAAAATGGTCATTTTACCCTAAGTATGAGAACTTTTTATTTTTAATTTAATATTTCATGTTATTTATTTAATTCACGATGCTGGCAGTTGTCTCTGAGTATTAGGTCTTTTTAGGATTTTCGAATCGAATTAGTGATTCGGGTAGAGTTAAGGTTTCTAATCTTTCAGCAACCTAAGACCTTGTCGGCTTACTGTTGCTAATACTAGGGTTTGGGTTGGACCATTACACAGGTCATTACAAAATTGGGTTGTTACAACTATGGTCTGAACCGGATTGTTACAATCTACCCCCTTTAAAATAAATTTCGTCATCGAAATTTTGTATCGTTCTTCTTCGTGTGAAAGGTTGTGGATGATTTACTCGCGTGATGCCTTCTCATCTTCAAGTTGACTTTCTTATTCCCATGGTGCTACTATAGGGCTTGTATTAACCAAATTGCCTTTCTTCTAGAGTACTTTCTTTCGGATTCTTATTGAGTTCTCCTCGAAGTTGCATCTTGTTCACTCGAGTTGTTCCGGGTTGAGGGCGTAGATAGGGCCAGGCTTTGAGTGACGGTTGTTTCTCCTTACAAAAATCTTGGAACGACTACTACACAACTTTCAAGATCACATCACATACCTATGGCGCAAGGGTTGTTGACTTGCAATGTGTTAGCTTACAAGCGTCTCCTTTGTTGTAATGATGTAACATGTCTAAACTAACACACATCCCAGAGTTGCAAATACGAGTGTACCTCTGATCATCGATGAATACTCCATTTCCTCCTGTGAAGGTAGACAATTCGTCCGTTAATTCCTTTATTGGTCAAGCTGCATCATCCTTTCCAAACCACTCATTCCTTGTTGAAGTTGATTTTCTCGATATTCGTAGTCTTGCTTTCGTCGATGAATATTGTAGTTTCTTCCCCTTGGTAGTGGGCATTGATATTTTTTATGTCCGAGCATATTGCAATTGAAACAGACTATCAGGTCCATCTATTGTCCCCCTTGTTCTTTCCAGCTAGCTTGTGAGTACGACTTGATAGGAACGAATCACCTTTTATTCCTCAATGATTTCCCATGACCAGAGTTACTCTGCTTTTGGTTCTAAATCCTTCTTGAATCTGCCAACTCTAATTCTTCCACTAGTGCTGCCTGTACAACTTGTGTGTAAGTGGGAAGCTGCAAGCAGATGATCCTTCCCCGAATTGATGGCTCTAGGCCCCACTCAATCTTTCGCACTTTCGACTCTTCGTCTGGTATAATGGCTGCAGCAAAGCGGCTCAACTCCTCGAAGCAGTTAACGTACTAGGTTACCGTCATTGATCCTTGTTTAAGTTCTAGGAATTCTATGATCTGTCAGTGACACCCCGTTCCCCGGGCATGTCGGGACATATGTAACTATAAATAAAGGACATATTCTAGCCGAGCATTCATAAATACATAAGATAACTACTACATCATTAATGGTTCAGAGTTTGTTCAAAACATTCAATAATTACAGTCATCTAGAAAGCTTAACAAAAGTTACATTATGTCCGTGGAAAACTTAACAAAAAGATCAAAGAATAACATCATACGTCTTTAAGCTGCATCGTTGGGGTTAACCAGCTCCTGCCACTCTTCCCCTTCTTCGTAGTCTCCTTCCTCGACAAACACGCCTCCCTCAAAAGGTCCTTCTTCTTCACATGTGGCACGAATGTTAGAGTTGGTATACTGAAAATCATATTTTTAGTATTTAATTTTATTTTAATAAAATTAATTTTTCATTTTATGA
>JAULJZ010212277.1:0-18561 GCA_032270985.1 Heliamphora pulchella | reverse complement strand
TAGGGTCCAGATGCCTCTTATATAGGCAAAAGATTTGTGTCGACACAAGTCTCATTAGGTGTCGACACAATTTGAGTCAAGTAAGGGGTGTATCAGAAAGGGGGCAAAAGGTGTCGATACGATTTCGGATGGTGTTGACACATTTTGGTGATTTGGGTCGACACAATTCAGTTTGGTGTCGACACAAATTTACCGAAGGTAAAGAGCCTCCACCATAACAGCTACGGTGTCGACACAGAATAGATTGGGGTATTTAATTATTATTTGCGTATTTAATATTCGTTGTTTTGATTTATTAGAGGGTGCAATCTTTTATGGATCTATAATTTCGATGAGTTGGATAATGATATTAATTATATAGTGAATATTAATTATTAACGGAATTCACATCCCAAAAAATCGAGATTGATGATACCCCCTTAAGAAAGTTTATAAATTTTGACCGAGCCAAATTCTATTGATGGATTTTATAATCCGACAATCAAATAAGTTAAGCGGAAGGTCTTAAGAAATTTTCTAAAAAATTGATTAAATATAATTGTCAGTAATTTAATTTAATCGGCGAGTATCTATAATTTTAATGTGAGGAAAATAAATAACCATTTAATAACATGAGGTCAAATACTATGATTTTGAGAATAAGGTTGGGAGTGAAATTATAATTCTTAAATGGAATGAGTTATAATTTATGTTTTTATGAAACTACTTATGGGTTGAGATAGAATTTCATAATTGCATTAGATGCCCACGTCTTATTTACTCCACAGGTCCCTGCTGTAACCTATTTATATGCAGTTATAAAACTTAGTCGCCAGTTAATCAAAAATCAGTTATAGGGTTTTCACGTCTTGTGAATCCAAAGAACATGTGACTAAAGAGGTTTTATAGATCACGATAGATTAAACCCCATGTTTTATTTGTGTTCTAACATTCGGGAACATAGCAGAAGACGTGTGTTGGAGATTTGACTAGAAGTTAAAAACTGCGGTGAATTATTGACTAGAAATTGTTACAGCAACCAAAATCATCCAACCAGATTTCAAAAAGTATAATTCTAAAACTAACTTTGAAAGTATTACTGGATTTTATTTTGATTGTTCGATATCAAAAATCTTAATCTGGAGTCAGTTTCAGCATTTACCCATCCGAGTTGTTTTTTTAATAAAATCATAGACATAATCTTAGGATTTTGGCAATTTACCCCAACACGCCGCACCTAGCCGCCGTTGCAACCACGCCTGGCCACACCGCCGCTACAACGCAAAATGCCTTGCCTGTACCCCTGCGCTCTGCGCATCTTGCACCGCTGTCCCGTCGAGCCCTTGTCTTCCACTACTACATTCTTCATTTTTTTGACTTTCAATTAGATAAAATCAAAATAAAACATCTTGAAATCGAAAAATAATAATTTTTACATTGATCCTATGCGCCTGAGGAGTTCACAATCAATCTACCATGACCAAAAACTCGTGGAAAAAAGATTAAGCATTTAATAATCAATAAACTTTATATAATCAAACATGCAAACATATTGACCATTAAAAGTCGGGATCAGATTGCCTATAAAACAAAGTTAGTAAAATCCAAATCTACTCGAACCCATAATTCAATCATACAAAATCAAAAACGGCTCTGATACCAATTGCCACACCCTGCTCCCGCAAGGTACTCGACCTGTGCAGTGGGGTATAATCCCGCCGTAAACCCGGTGGCCTCAAAAAAAGACAAAACTTAAAACTTTAGTAAGAGACAAAACATTTACTTCAAAACAACCACAAGCCTTCATAAAAGGAAGATGGTAAACATAAGTTTCCAGGGATACACCATCCCAAGGACATACAACTCGTCTTTAAAAATATAACCTTCAATTCTTAATAAACGGCGTTTCTTTAGGTACAAAACTATACTAAATAAACTAAACAAAATGACAGCTGACTTCAGCTTCGAAGTAGCAAGATGACGCCTGTGGTGGACTAACTCCTAGCCATTCTTGTCATCTGCAACCACAGAGGTTATAGGAGAGTGCATTTAGTATTATCATGAATAAAATAACAACAATTACTCAGTTAAAGATAAATGAAAACACTTTTTGAAAATAGTTATTCATACTTTCCACATAAGCGTAAAAACTGATGCATTTGCTTCATCATAAAAATATCACAAGTTATATAGAACTTTCTCAATATGGTAAAAAGTATCTTGGCTCAACCGCCACAGTTTAATGAAACCACTTTTCCATAACCAAACCTAAACCCTAATAGTGTTCAAGTAGTCGTTAACCTCACGATTGGGAGTTCTGACGATACCGTAATTTTAATTCTCAATGCACGGATAGGGATATGATGGAATGAGGGCCACTCTCCATCAAGGACGAATGGTATGTGCTATAACCTATGACTCAACCCAAAAGTCTTTAAGGCAAAAATTCTTGCTGAACGGGAAACCTCCCTTATAAGGACAAATTAAAAATCCATAGTTGGGTAACCTCCCCTAACGGGATATAAAGGGCCGAAAATCCTTATAACTTGGCACTTTGGAACAACAACGCAACATTGGTAACATTTTATAAAAACATCTTTCACATACATGCTTCTTCAAAAGATCATAGATAGCACATTTGAGTTGAAAATAGCATAGCATTTGAAAAACATAAATTTCATAATATCACTCATCAAAACTTGGCATAGTTGAAAACATGAACATCGCCGCATTTAAAGCATCATTCACATGTTATCGTTCAAGATGATAGCTAAACACTCTCACCTTACCTTACGCGTGCAAGAAATCGAGCCTTCGCCAATAAGCTAAACTTGACCCCCGGGTAACAAGTCCTTCGTGTCTAACAAGCAAAACACAATTTAACCGTATACGCGAGATTCTACTCTTTAGAACACGAAAAACTAAAATGATTTGGACATTTGAATGATCCTACGGTTTTCACGGACCATGGTTATATCCCCTTTTTAGGACTAAAAGATACTAAGCACATGCTTAAACCTTAGCTTGCTTAAGAATTTAACTTGACCATTTTTATCACTTTTTTTCTAAAAATTCAAAAACTTAATTACAACTTGTAGCAAGATTTTGAGGTACTTAGACCCTAAATTAGGTTCTGATTTTTTTGTCACAAAATAAATCAAAATATTCTCTACAACTCTCATGAAGAACACTAAGGCTAAATCCTAAGGCTTCTAGGTGATTTGGCCTTTGCAAAAGAAATCACTTCAGCAACACCTTATATTTTGCTAAGAAAAAGACTCTTAGAAGGTTACGAATTTGGGGCATCAAAATAGGTTCTTTCGAGCTGAATTTTGGATATGTTTTAGGTCAAGATGTCCCTTATATTTTTTTATGAAGAGTGCTCACGGTGATTCTTTAGAAAATATTTAAAAAACAACTTATTAAAGAAAGTGGGTCTAATCAGCATTTCAAAACTCAGCAAAGGTGAACTTCCAACAGAAATAATAGAGAGTTCAAAAATCATTTGAGGGACCAAACAGAGGCTAATGAACTTGATTTTTGGACGAAATTTAGATCAAAATGTCCCTAACATTTTTCATGAAGAGCACTTTTGGAATAAATCACTAAAAATAGGAGTTTTGGGTAACACAAAAAGGTTTGACAGCAAGCTATTTAAGTCACTAAACATGAATAACAACTTACAGTGGGGTTTTGACAAAACAAATCTCAACAAATGAGGCTCATGTTTGTTGGGTAGATAGATAAAAATGCTAGCTACAACTTTGATGAAGAAACCAAGGCTCCATTCTCGTTCTAAAATAGGGTTTTTACCTCCATAATAGAGGCTGGTTTAAAAATGACATGTTTTGGTAAAAAAAATAATATTTTGAGTTTTATGCACTCAAATCAGTTCAAACCAATTTTATATGAACGATAACACAAAAATATAAATCTGAACATAAAAAACAACCTCAGATGAATTTTCTATATTTAGTTATGATTTTTCAAATGTAGGTCCAGCAAGCAGAATTTCTGAATAATAACACCACTCAAGAGCCTAGTTTCATCTCTACATGCATAGCTTGAATTTGAGTTTTTTTTGGGACATGTCTCGTGATTTGAGATGAGATTGGAGATTTTTGAGCAAGGTTAGATTCAGGTTTTGAAGGAAACTTACTTGGGTTTTCTTGGTTCTCAACCTTGTAGATAGGACTTGGCTTTAGAAAACCTCTCCAACCTCTTCCTCCTCTTCTTGCTTCTTCTTTTCTTCTCTCTCTCTCTCTCTCTCTCCCCCTCAAGGTGACCGAAAATGGAAGAGTTTGGAGTGAAGTAGGTTGGTTCCTTTTATAGAAAAAGCCTAGTGGATGAAGCTTCTTAAAGAAGCTCTGCAAACTATTGATAGTTAGCTAACCTTGAGTCAACTAAACTTGGCCACCAAGTTTGGGCATAAGCCTCAAGGTGGCCGGCCACTAGTGCTCTCTTTTTTTCTAAGAATAATTTTTTTTATTTTATTGTAAGAGAATTCCTAAAAAAATTCTCATAGCTTCATTTCTTAGCTTCAATTTCTAATCCATAATTTAGCTTGACTTGGATTTAGAGATTTGAATTTTTTAACCATAACATTAGAGTTATATTGGTCTCACTTTATCCCAAGTCTCAGCCTCGAGAAGATTAGACGGCTAGGTCGGCTCTTCTGATAGAAATTAGGTTTGAGAATTCGTTCGTCTTGATAAGCACTTTCTTTTCTATTCCTATCTTGAGTACGGGTTATTAAAATTTACCCCCTTTAAGAAATTTTATTCTTGAAATTTACATACCTTGCTCGAAGAGATGTGGATACTTCTTTCGCATATCTTCTTTTCACTCCCAAGTGACTTCTTCCACGGAGTGACTACGCCACAACACTTTCACTAGAGGGATGACTTTGCTTCGCATGATTTGTTCTTTCCTGTCTAGTATTTCTGGTGGCTCATTTTCATATGTAAAGTCGGGCTTCAGATGAATAGGCTGCGTTGTTAACACGTGAGAAGGGTCTGGTATGTATTTTCTTAGCATCAAAACGTGGAATACATCGTGCATTCTTGCGAAATTTGGTGGTAGGGCTAATTGATATGCCGTGCTTCCAACTCTCTTGATGATTTCTTGTGGTCCAATGTATCGAGGACTCAGTTTTTCTTTCTTTCCAAATCGCATCACTCCCTTCCATGGCAATATCTTTAGGAACACACGGTCTCACACTCCAAACTCCAAGTTCTGTCTCCAATTATCTGCATAACTCTTCTGCCTGCCTTGGGATTGCTTCAATCTCTCTCGAATTAATTTTATCTTTTCAGTGGTGATTTGGACTATCTCGAGTCCAAGTAATTTGTTCTCTCCAACTTATTCCCAACAAATTGGGCTTCAACATTTCCTATCATACAACGCTTCGTAAAGAGTCATTCCTATAGTTGACTGGAAACTATTGTTATATGTGAACTCGATCAGCAACAAGTGTTCCTCCTAGCTTCCAGCAAAGTCTAAAGCGCATGCTCTGAGCATATCTTCTAAGGTTTGGATTGTCCTCTCCGATTAACCGTTAGTCTACGGATGAAAGGTTGTGCTAAACTTTAGAGTAGTTCCCAACGCCTCTTATAGACTTGGCCAAAACCTGGACGTAAAACGTGGATCTCTATCCAATACTATAGAAACTAACACCCCATGCAACCGAACGATCTCATCAATACAAAGTCGTGTGAACCGATCCATAGAAAACGTCATCTTTATTGGTAGATAGTGAGCTGACTTGATCAACCTATCCAAAGTTACCCAGATAGGATCATTCCCCTTGGGCGATCGAGGTAGTTCTGTTACGAAATCCATGGTAATGTGTCCCCACTTCCACTCAGGCACATGTAAAGGCTATAATAATCCTGCCGACTTCTGGTATTCAATCTTAACTTGTTGGCATACTAAGCATCTTGCCATAAAGTCCACCACGTCCTTCTTCATCTCACTTCACCAGTATTTTTCCTTCAAATCTTTATACATTTTCGTACTTCTCGAGTGCATGGTGTACGCTAAGTTATGTGCTTCATCTAAACTCCTTGTTGTTGGGCACATACAATCTATGGCCAAACCACAAGACATCATGCCAAACATTAAATTTCCTCTTCCCTTTAGCCTTTACTTTTGCTCTTATCTTGTCTACTTGATTGTCTGCTAATTGAGCTGCTCGAATCTGGTCAAATAAGGTTGGCCTTACGCTAAGAGTTTCGAATAGGCCTCCATTCTCTCTTACTGTAAGGTTGGTTCTAAGCGTCCGCAATTCAAAAAAAGTACCATTTTGTATTGTTCAAAGGTGTGCTACACTTCAAGATGATTTTCAACTCAAGGCATCTGCTACCACATTGGCCTTCCCCGGATGATAGTGGGTCGTGCAATCATAGTCCTTAATTAACTCCATCCACCTCTACTACCTCGAGTTTGACT
Organism: Heliamphora pulchella; assembly: GCA_032270985.1. Taxonomy (NCBI): domain Eukaryota; kingdom Viridiplantae; phylum Streptophyta; class Magnoliopsida; order Ericales; family Sarraceniaceae; genus Heliamphora; species Heliamphora pulchella. The sequence continues at coordinate 12,132 of JAULJZ010212277.1, read as the reverse complement.
TGCTCTTAGTGAAAATATACTTCAAGCTCTAGTGATCTATAAATATCTCACAAGGGACACCATACAAATAGTGTCTCCATATCTTGAGTGCGAAGACAATTGTGGCTAGCTCTATATCATGGGTAGGGTAATTCTTATCTTGAGATTTCAACTATCTGGACGCGTAGGCAATAACTTTTTCATGTTGCATCAGAACACAACATAAACCTTGGTGTGACGCGTCGCTAAAAATAACAAAACCCTCATTGCCTGACGGGAGCATAAGCAAGGCGCTGACACTAGTTTAGACTTCAACTCTTGAAAACTACGTTCACATTGGTCGAACCACTCAAACTTTACATTCTTCTGAGTCAACCGACTCAAAGGTTTCGCAATCAGGGAAAAATTCTGAATAAAACGCCGTTAATAACCTGCTAACCCCAAAAAGCTACGTATCTCTATCACGCTAGTTGGCCTTCTCCAATTAATTACCGTTTTTACTTTGTTGGGTCCACTTGAATTCCCTGTCCGAATATAACATGACCCAAAAACACCACCTGATTTAACCAAAACTCACACTTACCAAACTTTGCATACATTTATGGTTTCTCAGGATCTGTAAAGAAATTCTCAAATGTTCCCTGTGTTCTTCCTCACTCCGAGAATATATCAGAATGTCGTCTATGAATACAATTATGAACTGGTCTAGAAAACTTCTAAACACCCGATGCATCAGGTATATGAACACCGCAGGCGCATTCATCAACCCGACTGGCATCATAACAAATTCATAATGTCCGTAACGAGTCCTAAAAATAGTCTTGGATATATCTAACTCTCGTACTTTCAATTGATGGTATCTTGACCTCAAGTCAATCTTTGAGAACACATTGGCTCCTTACAACTGGTCGAACAGGTCATCTATCCTAAGTAAGGGTTACTTGTTCTTAACGGTCAGTCTATTCAATTGTCAATAATCGATACACATTCTTAGCATTCCATCTTTCTTCCTCACGAATAACACAAATGCTCCCCATGGTGAGACACTAGGTTTGACGAATCCCTTGTTCAATAATTTCTGTAATTGTTCCTTCAACTCTAGCAATTCAGTAGGAGACATTCTATAAGGAGGAATAGATATGGGTACCGTGCCCGAGCAGTGGTCGATCGTAAACTCTACTTCTCGGTCTGGGGGTAATCCCGATAAATCCTCTGGAAAAACATCTAGAAACTCATAAACGATTGGCACTTTTGAAAGCTTCTTTTCTTTTATCTCTATATCCACCACGAGTGCCAAAAACCCGTGGTAGACCTTTTTCAACATCTTGGATGCCTTAATGGCCGACACGACATGAATAAGTGTTCTACCCTTGTCCCTTTGGAATACAAATTCCTTCTCCCTGGGTGCCCTAAAAATTACTCTTTTCCTAAATTAATCTAACGACGCATAGTAGGATGATAACCAGTCCATCCCAAGAATTAGGTCAAAACCTATCATGTTCAAAGGCATCAAATCTACCAATATATCCCTATCTTCCACCTTCAACACACAATTCCTGTATACACTTTTAATTACTACTTCTTCCTCTATAGATGTAGCTATAATTATCATGCAGTCAAGAGGTTCCATCTTTATAGCGTCTACCTGTGTTATGAAAGTGGGTGATACAAATGAGTATGTTGATCTAGGGTTTATCAGAATATATGCATCTTTATTAAAAGCGGTAAATGTACATGTCACCACATCGGGCTTAGCCTGAGCATCTTAGCGTGTAATAGCAAAAACCCGTGCCAGAACCCTTGGGGCCTCCATCGGTCCTTTTCCTTTGTCTTGCATACTTCCAGATGGCCCATCCATTCTTCTACTCTCTCTCTTTCTCTCTCTCTCTCAAGGTGACCAAAATTGGAAGAGTTGGGAGTGAAGGGGATGGCTCCTTTTATAGAAAAAGCCTAGTGGATGAAGCTTCTTGAAGAAGCTTGGCAAACTACGGTTAGTTAGCTAACCTTGACTCAACCAAACTTGGCCACCAAGTTTGAGCACAAACCCCAAGGTGGTCGGCCATTAATGCTCTCTTTTTTTAATAATAATTTCTTTTATTTTATTGTAAGAGAATTTTAGAAAAATTTTCTCATAGGTTCATTTTTGGCTTTTCAGGCCTAATCTATGATTTAGCTTGACTTGGATTAGAGATTTGAATTTTTTAACCATAACATTAAGGTGTTATTGGTCTCACTTTATCCCGGGTCTTGAGCTCGAGAAGGTTAGACATCTCGGTCGGTTCTTTTCACAGAAATTAGGTTCGAGAATTTGTTTGTTTTGAGATGTACTTTCTTTTCTATTCGTATTTTGAGTACGGATTTTTACACCACTTGTTGGGGTAAATTGCCAAGATTCTAAGATTATGTCTATGATTTTAGTAAAAAATAATTCGGACGAACAAATGCCGAAACTACTCCAGATTAAAATTTTTGATATCGAACAATCAAAAATAAAACTCGATAATACTCTCCAAGTTAGTTTCACGATTATACATTTTGAAATCTCGTTGGATTGATTTCGGTTGCTGCAACAATTTTTAGTCAACATTCTGCCGCAGTTTTTAACTTCTAGTCAAATCTCCAACACAAGCCTTCTATTGTATTCCTGAATGCTAAAACTCGATTGTAGTGTGGGCTACGTTCTCCGTGTTCTTCAAAACCTATCTTGATTAGGCTTAGTTTTTCAAAGAACGTGGAAACTCTAGCCACCTTTTCACTGACTGAATAATAATGAATTATGACGTCAGTGTTTATAATCGCATTTAAATTGGCTACAGTAGGGACCTGTGGAGTAAATAAGATGCAGGTTACTAATGTAATTATGAAATTCTACCTCAACTCAGAAATAATTTTATAAAAATATAAATTATAATTCATTCCATTAAAGAATTATAATTCTACTCACAGCCTAATTCCTAAAACCAAAATATTCGAGCATTTATTATTAAAAGTTTATTTATTCTCCCCATATTAAGATTACAGATCCTCTGGATTAAATTAAATTACTGACAATTATATTTAATTGACTTATTCGAAATTTTCTTAAGACCTTCCACTTAATTTATTCAACATGTCGGATTATAAAGTCCACTTGCAGGGTATGACTCGGTCAAAACTTAAAAGTTTCTTTAAGGGGGTATCATCAATCTCGATATTTTGGGACGTGAATTCCGTCAATAATTAATATCCACTATATAATTAATATCGTTATCCACCTTATCGGGATTATAAACCCATAAAGATTGCACTATCTAATAAATCAAAATAACAAATATTAAATATATTTGTTTAATAATTATTTCGAGATTAAGAGCATAAGCACTCATAATAATCATGCGGCGCAAATTAATTTATATAGTCAATACAAAATTAATTACCTCAACTTGGTCATGTTCAATACACACAAAATTTACTAGCACAATGAGTCGGAACAATTTTTGAAATAATTACCATTCCCTGTAATCAAGACAGACCTACTAAAATAGTATACTACAGTCGTACTGATAGTGTGTTCAATTCCATTTAAGATTGTGAACTAAAAATTTATATTGTACAAGAACCTATAATTTATTTTTTTGTGTATAAGTTGAATTCTACACATCAAATTAAATACTACGTAGAATAAAAGACACCTATGTACAACATAATAAATAATGAAACGTATACATTGCTTATTAAGATTCTCATAAAATGGAAAAAAATAATTTTATTAATAAATAAAATTAAATACTAAAAACAAAAATCATAATTTTTAGTATACAACCCTAACAAGAAATACATTCATGAGATCGTCGGCCTTCATGGGATTCTAGTCTCTATCATGTCTGACTAAGACCCACGCTTCACATCGCAATTTTAGAAAAGTCAACAAGCTACTCTAGGGACGAAGCTTTGTTTCTGCACCGCTCTCCACCCTTAGATGGACGAACAGTCTGACTGTACAATTCAAACTCTAAAGAACATGCTACGAGACTACATTATTGATCTTAAGGGAAGTTGGGAAAGACACTTACCATTAGTCAAGTTTTCCTAGAACAATAGTTACCAAGCCGACATCGGTATACCCTCATACGAAGCTCTCTATTGAAGACCCTGCCGATTGCCGACCTACTTGACAGAAATAGAAGAAGCCACCCTACTGGGACTGGATTTGGTGTATGAGACAACCGAAAAGATTAGACTGAATTGCCAACGAATCGCCAAAGTGTAGAACAGACAGAAAAGTTATGCTGATTAGAGATGAAGGCCCTCGAGTTCAACGTAGGGGATCATATGTTCCTAAAGATCCACCCACGACGAGGAGTAATACGCTTCGAAAAGAAAGGAAAACTATCTCCAAGATACATCGGACCATTCGAAATCCTAGCTAGAGTTGGAGAAGTAGCTTACCGTTTAGCCCTACCTCCACAGCTCGCAAATATCCACAACGTATTCCATGTATCGATGCCAAGGAAGTATGAACTTGATCATGCCCACACTCTTAACTGGGAAGAGCTTTCTATTGACGAGGATGCCACATTTGAAGAAAGGCCGGTAAAGATACTTGATCAGTACAATAAGTTTCTTGAAGGAAAGACAATCCCACTTGTACGTATTCTCTGGTGTCACTATGGAGTCAAAGAATCAACATGGGAGCGGAAAGAAGCAATGAGGGTGAGCTGTCCACGACTTTTCTTAGACGAAAGCAAGCTGCAAAATTTCGAAGATAAAGTTTATTTTAAGGGAGGTAGATTGTAAGAATGGGATTTTAGATTATAAGTTTAGTAACGGTAGGCCAAAAGAATCTTAGAACACGATGAGGTTAAAGACCTAGGGAAATCAAAACCTGAGAATTTAAACCCTAGGACGTAAAAACCCTAATATGAGAAAAAAAAATTATCTCAGAAATAACAAAATTTCTCTTAATCATTAATTCAAAAACCCTAAAATCACATAAAATGATAAAATTACCTTTTTTCCCAAAAGAATAAAAGAATTCTTTAAAAATCTAAATTTTGACACATTGACAATCTTAACTCATTCTTTTGAATTCAAACAAGGAGTAAAAGATAAAATAACAATAGAAATGACTAAAATGCCTCTCCAAGGCAGGTTATACCTAGGAGTTTGTGTCCTCTCTTTTTTTGCATTTTATGCTCAAAATTAAGAAAAAAATGTACAAATTAAGTATCATCATAGCCTAAAAATGTTTAAACAAATAAAAATGCTATCAATATAAAAATATATGTCTAGCAAAAGTAAAACTAATGATTAAAACCCTCACACACCAAATCATCATTTAAAGTCAATTTGACACATCTTAATAAAAGAGTTTAATTTAACTTGCATGTCAACAGATAAATAATCAAATGATGCAATAATAATTATAATTTACAAGAGCAATTAACTAATCACAAAATTGTTCTGCTAAAACTCCCACTTCGCCAAGAGCTAGAAGTACCACCACACCCACACAATCCAGAACAAGCTATAAACAATGGTTAACGATTCTTAGCTGATCACCGCGAAAAGAACTCTCCGTCTTAACACCAACTCCCTTGTCAACAAGAACAAGCAGAACAAGGAACACAACTCAAATGGTTCAACCATCATATATAATAAGTCATACTCTGACTAGGTTATCACGACCTACTATGTTTACCAAACTCATACGTACTCTTTTACGGTCTTCCACCGTGGGCTAATACTAACCCCAGTATGAAATTCTTTACAATTTCCAATCGGGGGAGCAATTGGATCCCAAGTCACACACGCAGACGCCTGGATGTAGAGCATTTCACACCACGCGTCGAAGCCACGAAGAATCCATCTTATAATCATCCAATCACGGCGATATAAGTTACAAACCCCTAGAGATTTTTCATGGTCTCAGAACACAACCAAATCTGAACCAATCAAGATCCCGGCATCTGTATCCAACCAAGATGAAATAACTCGCACCAAACAACCGTCTACAAGAAAACTCTCTCTCCACCCAAGGGAAAGAAAGGATCAACAAGGAACCATGACCCAATCTCATTGTACTGGGAGTACTTCTTAACACTTGGCCTCTAAAAAACTCTGTCAACCTTACCTTTAGGTCACCTTGACCACAGTCAAACAGCTGCCATCAAAACTCTTGCTAGGAAAACCACATCCACGTCTTGGCCTCGAGCCCATTATCTAAACAGCTCACACAGAAGGCGCACGACACCAAACAAAGGGAACCCAATCCTGAGACCTTTCATCCTAACTCCTACCACCCCAAGCTATCCAAACCACACGGTATACTGCTGAACCTTATTACTCCACACTTCGGTCCCATAGGCAGATAACATACCCACCTCTGAACCAAGTGTCGAACACAAATAACCCATATCACACTATCGAACCCTTCAACGGTCCTTTCGCACCTCTTGCACCCAGCGCGGTTCCCAAACACGATCTCCTAATCACGAAGATAACGACCAAACCACAAACCTGCATGTCCGTAGGGATCCCACAAAACTGATACTCGTCGCATGTTAGAACCATAATCTGAACCCTTACACATTCTAACATAGCCGCGACCTATACTCATCCCAGCATATCTGTAACTCATACTCGTCCCCATATCCTCGAGCTCATTCACTCATAAATCAATTCTCAAACCTCAATAAGTTATACAACGTCCAAGGTCATCAAACACTACTCTGACTGCCAACAACATCCTGCTAGCATGGATATTCCCAGAACCACTCACATTCTGCTATCTCTACATACACCCAATTAAGGATTATCACGCTTCCATCCACTATGTTCCCGTCTATACCCCATCTTAAATACACGGCTCATGACATAGCATAGCTCAAGACGTACCCAATCCATCACACGGCCAAAATCACATACACCAAACCTTAACCAAAAGGGATTATCACTATCTTTGATCTATAATCCAATCACATCAACTGATTCCCCAAGGTCTCCGACACTCCATCGCCCCTACTCACAAGGCTATCCATAACACGACTTCAACTCTCAAGAGGAGCCAGCTACCACTGCCAAAGCTATCAACCATGCTTTGATTACACTTGAACAAACTCTGCTCATACCAACACTCAACAGTTTGCCAATCGAAGCCAACCTCACGCGACTAACTCAAACTCACTAACGAGTTTCACTACGCACCAGGCAATCGACACTCAGCCCATAACCTTGCCTTTCAGCAACCACTGCAACCAAGTCGCACATCCAAGACCCAAACCATAGTCTCATCGTCTCGAAGGGTGTATAGGTTATATATAAAGAAAACATAAAACACGACCATCTAAGGTCAATCTATCATGTTTCTTCTAATACATACCACATAATCATGTTAACACATAGCCACAACAATTATGCAGACACATCACACATACCAAGGAGAACGGACAAGAATGACGCGTCACTTTGGATAACCCACTTAGATTCCTTGCTAGAAATCACGTCTGCAAAATGCATTTTTAACTTAGCTCCCAAGTTCGTTAATCCAAATGCTCGAAGGCAAGACTAATCAATCCTAAGGTCCAACCTCTATGTTCACATATACACAACAAGCTATGATGCTTATGTTCCAAACACAGGCAAACAAGCACACACACATCTTTTCTCATAAGATAACGCACCCTCTTCCCACAGCTCTTAGGTATTCAAACCCAGAACTCTGATACCAAGCTGTCACGTCGCAAGCTTTGGGTCACGCGAAAAGTCCATGAACAATCACCAAAACTTAAATACAACAAATTTAAGATTTCTCTCGAAAGCATAAAATATACATACATCCATAAGAATTACATATGCTTTACAACATGTTACATCTAAACATGAAATATATACAAAAAGATATAAACTACCTATCAAGACAAAACAAAAGTCTTGTCATCAGCCACCTCTGGGCACCTCAAGGTCAACCTACAGGACCGCGTTCACCTGAAAAACGTTTTACAATAAAATCTAACAACGTGAGCTAAAGCCCAATAGAAACATACTATAAAGCCGTAAAGCAGGATATCCATTCACATAGCATATAGTTGACTCAATCACAGGAGCCCAAAAGATTTTTTTTATCTCAAAATCACAAGTTTTTCATCAGGCTAACACGAGCCTCAAAACGATTTTACTTTATAAAATTTCACGTTTTTCATCCTTAAAATCATGCATATCAACCATGCAGATAATGTTTTCACAGTTAAAGAAAAGCAGTAATCAAAACGTTATTTTTCACTCGGACCACACAGCCGAGAACAAAAGGTTATTTTCCCACTCAGATCACACAACCGAAAAAAATAAAAATGAATCCTATATACCGATTGTGGCTTTGGGATTTAGGGGTCATTTAAAAAAATATTCAAAAATAAAGAATTCAAAAAATATTTAGAAAAAAATTTTAACACCCTGAAACCAAAATTTGAAAACCTCTTTTGTTAAAAATAGAATCGCCACTTAATTTTTGAGAAAAACTAAGAAAAATAAAATTGGCTACTGATCTTTAAAACGTTAACCAGAGAAAGAGTGTTCGGGGGCTAAGATACGAATCGGGAAAAGTGTCAGACACCCTATTCGCCCAATCATAAGGTTGGCCTCCACTAATTATCATTGATTTTTTTAATAAAATTTTTTAAATACAAGCAAATAAAGAAAATAGAGGCAAAGAGAGAACATCCAAAATCAAATATGAAAAATACATAAGACATGTACATAGCACTCCAAATTAGGATAAATGAAGGGATAAAATCCTAAGTCCCACGGCATGCAATTTCTAACTAAAGGATATGTGGAACACTCCCACATGCAATTTTATTAAAATAACCTAAACTAGTATTGCTTAGATAAAAGAGCATAAATGTGCTAAAAATTGCCTAAAATTACTTAAACATGGTTTCTTACAAAAGATAAACTAAACTTTTCTAAAACATGCTTTCAAGTAAAGAAACTAAAACATGCATTTACATTAACATGATGAATCAGTAAAAAAATGAAAAATGCAAAATAAAATATGCATAAAAAGAATCCTGAAAGAAAGTTTATAAAAGGAACTTCCGAAATGAGTTTTAGAAAATGTTATATTAAGAAAAGAGATTCTAATTATTTATATTTTTAAAGAAAACAAAAACAAAAGAGAAGAAAATTACATTTGAAAAGAAATCTAGTTTAAAAGATTTGTTTATGATTTTTAGGTTTAAGAAAAAGAAAAGGAAAGGAAAAAAAACGAGACAAAGACTATGGAAAGAAAAAAAAAGAAAGAAAAAGAAAATGGAGTTTTATAATAAATACTATTATTTAAAGAAGAGAAAAGCCAAATGAAATTTTACAAAGAAATTAAAAGAAAATAAAATACTACATTATAAGGAGAACAAAGTTAACAATAAAAAGAAAAAAGGAAAAGAAATAGAAAATAAATGCTAAAAAATGAATATTAAACTAAAAAAAATAAAATGGAGTATTAAATTAATATTACAGGAAGAGAAATGGAAATGAAATAAAGTGTTAGTAAAAAGAAATTAAACTAACTAAAAAGAAGAAATAAAAATAAATGTTAGAATATTAAAAAGTTACATTGAACTAACTATTATAAGAAAATAAATGCTAGAAATATAGAAAGAAAAAAAAAGAAAAAGAACTACTAAAAAAAATTGAACTAACACTAGAAGAAAATAAAAAGAAAACAAAGAAAATGAAGAATAAAAACTAAGCAATTATTAAAAAATGTGAATATAATATTAACAACTATATTCACATGAATGTTAGTGCATTGATAATAACAATTAACAATATTGTAAGTTGTAATTACCAAAATATATTAGCACTTATTTAATGAATTAATTAAAGACAAAAATAATGTGCTTAGTGTGAAAGTGTAAACTAAGCAATTAATTAAAAAGATTAAACTAGATGAAGGAAAATAAGTAAGAAGCAAGGTTAACTATTCAAATGAAAGAAATACACAAATTGAAAATGAATTTAACCCGATCACTCCAAAAGAGAGAAAATAGAGTTAAAAGGATCGGGAATCCAAACGAGGTACCTAGATTGTCGAAAAATCCTCAAGTTGGGGAATGTGCCTCAGTGGTTTAATCCTCGGATGGTGATCCATACAAGGTCTCAATGTAGGTGTCAAAGGTTCGGGTTTCGGTATTTCGACAGGGCTTCGGCGTCGAAACTCGAAGTTGCTCAGTGACACGGCAGAGCTTTACTCTCAAAACCTCTCTCTAATTTTCTGTCCTAAAAAACGTACCAGAGGTACGGTATTTATAGAGTTCTTCAGCCAATGAGGTGCTGCCACCTTTTGGGGACACGTTAGGCCATTTGGAGTTGGCGGTCGCCACAATGCAAGTTGGTGGTCGCCATGTTTTGAAAGGTTCTACAAATTTCTATGGCAGTCGCCATGATGGAAGTTGGCGGTCGCCGTGATGGAATGTGGCGGTCGCCATATTTGGCTAGGGTTTCTACAAAGTTCTATGGCGGTCGCCATTGTGAGAGTTGGCGGTCGCTTTACTTGGGCAGTAAGTTTCGATGGTTCGACAAAAATTTATTGGTTTGAAGGTTCCTGGTTCAAATACCGAGTTTGGATCATTTCCTGAGGATCGTACTGAGGCACTGTTCCACCTGTTTTCATCATCGAATTCACCTAAGATTTGGCGGGGTCAAATTGGGGTGTCTACACCGACTCCGTCACACAAAGACAGATGTAACAACTGTAGACTCATGCCCATTACCTATCCTTGAATCATTTAAGACCTGCAAGGTAATGACAAGTTCTATACGGAGCTACTACAACGTAACTATTTAATTTATGGGACCGAACCCGAGGGTACAAAGCACCCACCACTTCGTTTACGGGGATTAACCCGAAGGCTTGAAGCACCTACTCTGCGCACGTTTCTGGACTTCCACTGAGGGTAACTCATGCCACATAGCCGCTATCCCGGTACATCTAAAGCATCATTTTAAAAACTAACCCATAGCTCGACTACGAAAATATTTCCACAATTATACAATAAACATGTATAAAGATCCATCCATCAACATGGAGATCAAACAAAAATATTTTCAAAATGTTTCCACCATTTTTATCAAAACGTTTCAAAACTGAGACTCAACCCGAGGGTTAGCTCCAAACCTTCAAAACATATTTGTTGAGATTTTCACAAATCCACCGTTTTCAAAATCAACCTTTGAAAACCAGATATCCACAAGTTCAATATCATGTAATAAACCAAAAAAAGTGCAAAACATGCTTTTATCCGGGTAAACAAGGTTAGAACACAAAAAATGATATATAAAGCATTTCAACTGGTAAAAAAGGATACAACTGCACGTAGCGTAACTGGCCAACCGTCACTGTCACGTCTCGACACTCAGGTTACGTGAAACACGCACAAACAAACTCCCAAGGAACATGAAATTAGATAAAAAGTTTCACTAAGGATGAAAAATAATCTTTTCCAAAACATTCGGCCAAAAACAGGTGAAAAATGGTTACGAAATTTTGACATACGCTCACTCTTTTGGTCATAACTTTTTCTGCAAAAAGAATTTTATTGTGAGAGAGATGTCATTGGAAAGAAGACTTCCGAGGATTCCATTTGAGTATAAGAATGACCCAATTCTAAGTCCGAATGAGGGAGATATGATCAATAGAAAATGATCCTGCACAGCCAGTCCGCTCGAGCGGACATCAGGCGCTCGAGTAAGCAGGCACCCGAGAAAAATCCAGATTTTTCCTGTTTTGAGTTCCAAGCCCCAAAACTTTCAAAAACTCACAAACCACAATCTCAACCTCAAATTAAAGCCACCTAACACCTTTTTGACACTCTCGGATGTATCCAAACCTGAAACTGTTGGGATTGTATACTGAAAAATCATGCTTTTTATGTATTTTATTCTGGATCCCTAGCATATTAATGAGAAATATTTTGAGATGATTTTACATTTATGGTTTCATATTTATATTTGTGAAGTATGAATGCATAGTCCGTATATTCTGTCCAGTATTTGACTCGGTGCGTGCTGCACGGAAGATCGGGTCAAAGGTTCTGATAGATTATATAGGTAGGCTCACAATCGCAATGGACCCAGACATTCCATTGGTACGATTATAGTACATCGTTATAGTAG
>JAULJZ010212266.1:0-18562 GCA_032270985.1 Heliamphora pulchella | reverse complement strand
GTGGCGCATGCATTCCTTCTCTATATGTTTGGGATAGCCTTATTCTCGAACTTAGAGAACAAGGTGCACCTCCACTATCTCGCTGCTATGGTGGTGGTGGACCAGATCAGCTTCTATGATTGGGGAGGAGCCGCATTAGCCACTTTGTACAGATACATAAGCGCGGCTACCAGGACCTCCGATCTGAGCGTTGGTAGGTACTGGTGTATCTGGGAGGTATGTCTACTTTTTTTACTTTTAGAGCTTTCTTTTTCCATTTTCATATATGCCTATCTGTTTCAATTGTATTGACGCTTCTCTCGATTTTCTGTAGCTCTGGGCTTATAAGTTCCTGAGTATGCGCCAACCAGTGAACTTTTGCAATGACCTTCACGTGATCCCTCGGGCACTTCGATGGGCCAGACGCCATCGGGGTATGAAGCCTGGTGCGGAGGATTTAGACGACGATCGCCTTTTCCAAGACAACCTCTCCCCCGACCGGGTAAGTCATCTACTGCTCTTGCTCGGTTGTTCTTTTCATTCCTTGTTCATGCACTACTTATTGACATGCTTCTTTTGATTTTTAGGTCTGCTGGGACATATGGATGGGAATAGAGAAGCGAGCTGGTGCCGACTTAATGCGGAGCTGCGAGGTTACCCAGACCCGTGTCTTGCTTGAGAGGCCATTCTACAGAGATTAGTACCTCGATAAGTGCGTTGTTCAACAGTCTTTGAGGTATGACCATTTTCGTATCCCGAGGATGCCTCGGGTGGGGATGCATCAGACCGACACCCTCCGCATGGCCGAGATTATCCGAGCCAAGGTGGGCCTTGATGCTGCTATGCTAATCGAGAGCGAGGATCGTGACTACACAGTCTTTGCCCGAGAGAGGCTTATGCATGCCATATGTGCCCGTGCTGCCGTGCGGGGTCCTCCTTCCGCTGTCCCAAACCATGTTCACCCCGAGCTCCCATGGACAGTGGACACCTTCGTAGATGGGAACCTTCACCAGATTCAGATCCCCAAGCCAGCGGCCTAGGAGATCCTCCTTCCCTCCGGTGCTGAGCAGGCATGACATCCTTCCTTTTGTTTTTCATACTGCCTCTTATATCTAGCCACAATGATCTAACTGCACTGATTCTTATGCATGTACTGATTCTCATATCTTTACTACACTGATCTGGTTTTGCTCTTGACAGATGACTAATTCTGACATCTGACTGTACTGACACGCATGCATGTATTGATTCTCATATCTTTACCGCACTGATCTGGTTCTTCTCTTGACAGGTGCCCTAGGAGTGATGCGACCAGTGCCTTTGCCTGATCTCTAGGTTGAGGGTGTAGGTTCGTCGTTGGGACGCTGTCTTTCGAGCCTAGGGCATGGAGCCTCCTACTCCTCGGAGTGGCCCTGTTGTGGTACATATCCCTTTTTAGCTCACATTTACATTTTTATTCTTTTTCCTTTCTGCTCATACTTATCCGCCTTAGCTAATGTGATCCTTTTCCTTCTTTCAGCGTGGGCGCGACCGAGGACCGAGGACTCGCAGTGGTTACACGGCACCTGCTACCCCAACTGCACCTTCGATACGGACTTCTGCTTTGCTTCTTCTTCTTCTAGAGCTCAGACCCCCAGCATTACACAGACGGTTGATAACTCAGAGGAGGAGGAGGAGACCGGGTCCACATCCTGAGAGTCGTCCTAGGGAGGTTACATGGTCCAGAGGAAGAGGACCCAGCGAGAGTGATGATCTCACCGCTGCCCAACTGCTGTTACTTTCTTTTTCTCTTTACTGTACATGGAGGCCTGCGCGCCTATTCTTATTTGGGTCTTCATGCCCGCTTGATACATTTTGTTCCCTTATCTTATCACATTACACAGATACACCTCTGCACAAATACACTGATTTTTGACACACACTATTCCACTGATACACTGCTTTGATATACACTGATATATACAGGCATACTGCTCTTTGACACACTGCATAGATACAATGGTTGGGGCCTGCCTACCCTTAATTCTTCCTTTGGATTGCATGCCACATGATACACATACACACATTACTTTGCTTTGTTGGGTTGGATTTTCATGCCTTGTGGTTTACACTTTTTGATTATCATAGATGCTTTATTGTTATATGTTTATGAAAATCATTTTCGAACACTTATACTCTTATTATGCATGATGATGCGATTCGTGGGTCGTAATCTTGCAATATGAACTACTTTTCTTGTTGTGAGTTACTGACAGGTTCATAACTACAGTTTGGGGCACATTGGCAAAATGGGGACAGGCTGTTAAAATTTCTGCATAAAAATATTGCGGCCGTGAGAAATAAGCTTGCGGCCGTTTGGTTTGGATATGGCGGCCCTAACTTTTATGGAGAAAAGTTAGCAGCTTGGGCGTAGGATATCATGGTCGTGAGGTTTGGGAGGGAACGTTGTCAGCCGTTGGGTTACAAGTTGACGGCTGTAGGAAAAAGGTGGCAGCCGCAATAAAGGGTTTTGACGCAAAACTTGGAGCAGATTCTGTGGATTCTCTCCATTTCTGGATCTATAAAAGGGGGCAGCTGTTCCAGACTCCACTGTTCTGGATATCTTGTATTCTCCCTGTATCCTTCATGGTCCACTCTTACAATAACTTTTTGTCATTTTAGATGAGTGACTTCTCCCCAGTTGAGTGTAAGAACTTCCTCAACTTTGGTCCAGATGCGTTGTTCTCTCTGTGATTCCTAAGGGTTGATTGGCATCTTCTGAGAGGAGTAGCTCAGCTATGGGATCCCAAGGTTTATGTATTCTGTTTCGATGCTAAGGAGTTATGTCCGACTATGGAAGACTTTTCGGCCATTATGGAGATCTTGGGCCGAGAAGAAGTCATAGTTCCCACTCCTTTCTCGAGTCCTAGGGATAGGTTGATGGAGCTATGTGGTTACTCCAAGCGTGAGGCTTCTATTATTACTCACGATAGATTTTTTAATGTGGCTCGGATCGTGGACTACTTCGGAGCTCGGAGGTCTTTGGGAGACTTCTCTTTTTAGCTTCAGTGTCGGCATGCTCTTTGCATCTATTTTTTGGCCTGCTTCCTCCTAGGACCCTCAGATGGGTGGGCTAGCTCTTCCTTGGTAGGTGTGGCCCATCAGATTTACGAGGCTCGAGATCTTGTCCCGTTAGTTCTTGCTGAGACACTACTTGGGCTTGTTGCAATCCACACTGGGGGAGCCCCTTACTTCGTCAGTAGTGCTCTCCTGCTGCAGGTAGTCTCTTAACTCTCATTTTTCTATATTTCTCTTGGATTTTTCTACTCAGCTCTCCTTTTTCTGTGTTTTCTCTCTATTATTATTATTATTATTATTATTATTATTATTATTATTTGTTGATGTTCAACTTTCCTTTTTCTTTATTCTCTCATAATTTTCCACTCAGCTCTCATTTTTTTGTGTTCTCTCAGGTCTGGCTGATGGAGAAGATGAATCTGCTAGAGAAGCCCATGTCTCATAGTTACAGCGTGAAATCCTTCATTCGTCGTCAGGCTTACCGCCTATGCTCCACCGAGGTTACTTGGCGGGATTACCTGAGTTCTCTAACTAGGGAGGACATCTCCTGGCTATGCCCCTGGTTGAAGATATCTTCCATGACTACTGCGACTGTGGGCCATTCGGGGGTTTTGTTGGTCAGCTTGAAGCTGGCCACTTTCTATCATCCCTATCGCATTCTTTGCCAGTTTGGGCGTACCTAGATCTGTCTCGAGACTGCTGTGAGTCATCTGAGCAGTTCTCCTCATCAGGCCCCCTTTTTGGGTCAGTACCAGCGGGCTTGGCCTTCTCGACTGAGGATATTAGTTGGAGGGGATTTTGACAGTTTGTTATCTGCGAGTTACAAGGCTTGGCTGCAAGGGAAAATAGAGCACAGGGCAGGACAGGAGGGGATGCAAAGAGAAGAAGGACTTGATTTTGCTTTGCTGTACCTTAATATTTTGCTTGTTTCTCCATTTTAGTTTCTTAGGAAGAGGACTTGCGAGCCTCTCTTACTTTTGAAAACTGTGTTGGAAAAACTCATTAATGAAAGTTTTCTCCACTTTTGGTTTATGGTGACTTTTTAGATTTTCGTTCTTACAACATAATCATTTTATTAAAAAAACTTAAAACATTTTTTTACATTGATCGTCTACTTGAACATGGTTACAAATGGGGAACTTCGAACAAAGGTTTGGGCCAAACTTTTGACAGAAGCTGCCTACGTATCCCAAAGAAAGGAATAAGGCCATAACGTAGTTCGTTTTTCGGGTTACACTCGAGTATTGATGCTCTCCTTTTACGGGCTTTCCCTCATGGGTATAACCTTTTAAACTAGTCTGAATTGATAGGTGTAGAGAAAATATTTCTGTCCAAATCCATAAGGATGGCAGCGCCTCCCAACATCAATGTCTTGATGAGAGAGGACCCGGCTCAATTAGGTTTGATCTTGCGCTTTGGATCAAAGATTGGAGCTCTGATCTCTTTGAGAACTAAGTCACCCTCCTTCAAGTTCCGAGACTTAACCTTCTTGTTAAATGCTCAAGTTTTCCTTCTCTGATATCCATGAACATGGAACAAGGCTCTAAGCCTCCTTTCGTCAAAAAGGTGCAACTCTTCAAACCTATCCCTCTGCCATTCTGACTCGGGGATATTACATTCAGCCATTATTCTTAGAGACGGGATGACAACTCTTCAAACCTATCCCTCTGCCATTCTAATTCCATTTTGTAGACCAAAGCACAGGGTGTTGCTCCAGTAGAAGTTCTAATCGATGTCCGATATCCCCAAAGCGCAAATGGCAACTTTTCCGATCAATCCTTGCTTCCCTTTATCATTTTCTGTAGGATCTTCTTCACATTCTTATTTGCAACTTCCACAGCTCCATTGGTTTTTGCGACCTGCACGGTGAAGACTTATGGCTGATGATTCGATACTCTTCCAAGAGGTCTAGAACTTCTCCTTGAAAGTGGGAGTCATTGTGAGAAATTATCTCATGTGGAACTCCATACCGACAGATGAGATTTTTCTTGATGAATCGGGCTACTTGGGAGACTTTCAAGACTGAGTAAGAGGCAGCTTCGATCCATTTTGTGAAGTAATCAATTGCCACAAGAATAAACTCGTGCTCATTCGATACCTTGAGTGTAACCTTCCCTATTACGTCGATTTCCCAAACTGAGAATGGCAAGGGCGAGGTCATGTTATAAAGCTGAGACAGCGGTGCATGCATGAGGTTTGCATGGATCTGGCATTTTCGTCACCTTCGGATGAACTGGTGGCAGTCCATTTCTATAGTCATCTAGAAATATCCTTGCGTAAGATCTTCTTAGCCAGCATCATCCCACTCATGTGAGGTCCACAAACTCCTCTATGAGTTTTCCTCAGCACCTCGCGTCTCTCTTCTGTATCGACACAAAGTTAATTGACTCCCAGATATCCTCTTTTGTACAGTTTTTTCCCACAAATCACGAATAGTATGGCGAGTCTCCTGATTGCTCCCTAGTCCTTTTTACTGGCTCGGCTCGGATATTTTTCCTTCTCAATAAAATTCTGAATGTCATGATACCATAGTAGCCTGTCATTAGCTTCTTGGGTAATAGCAATGTTGCTGATCGTAGGTGCATCCTTTTGTTGAATTTTGAAAGGCCTCGTTCTTATTTCGAGTGGTATGTTTATCATTGATGCCAGAATGGCCAAGGCATCGGTGAACTTGTTCTGCAATCTCAGAACATGAGTGAACACCACGCTTTCAAAGAAGGGAATCATTGCCCCAATCACTCAGGGATACTAAACTAGCCTTTCTTCTTTAACCTTCCATTCTCCTTTAACCTGGGACATGACCAGAGCTGAGTTTCCTACGACTTCCAACTTTTTTGCCCATAGTTCCAAGGTAATTTTCAATTCGGTTAAGCATGCTTCGTACTCGACCTGACTAATAGTGACCTCAAAACTAAACTTAAAAGCTAAAGGGATATGAGAATCATTGGGAGTGATGAAGAGTGTCCCTATCCCATATCCGTATTGGTTTGAGGCTCCATCGAAATAGAGAGTCAGCAGATCCTTCTCAATCTTCAGCACTTGCTCATCGGGAAACTCAAACTCGAGCTCTTCTTCTCCATTGATAGGGTGATTGGCCAAGAACTCTGCAACAGCTCTCCCTTTTACTGATTTTCTTGTGACATACTACAAATCAAACTCGGTTAGCATCAGCAACCACCGGGCCAACTTTCCTGTCAATTCTGGCTTCTCAAAGAGGTATTTGAGTGGGTCTATCCTTGAGATTAGATCAACTCGGTATGCTTACATGTAAAGACGTAACTTCCTAGATGCCCAGACTAGTGCCCAGCAAGTCTTTTCCAAAGTCGTATACCGTCGTTCGCATTCAGTCATCTTCTTACTCAAGTAATAGGCAGCTCTTTCTACTTTGGCTTCGTCTTCCTATGCAAGCATACACCCCATTGCTAAATCAGTCACCGATAGGTATAGTATTAGAGGATTACCGGGTTTTGGTGGCGACAAAATCGAAGGATTTTACAAATACTCTTATACGTCTTCGAAGGCGTATTAACACTGCTGGTCCCACTAAAACCTGGTCCCTTTCTTTAAGAGTCGAAATAAGGGTTCACAGGTAGTGGTTAGTTTGGCGTTGAATCTGCTGATGAACTGAACCTTTTTCAAGAAGCTCCTTACATCCTTCTCAATCTTTGGGGGAGGAATTTCAAGAATAGTCTTGATCTTTGATGGATTTACCTGTATGCCTCGCTGTGTGATCATGAATCCAAGCATCTTCCCGGCTGTAATTTCGAAGGCACACTTCTGAGGGTTCAAGCGCATCTTGTACCTTCTAATTCGCTCAAAGAACTTCCTTAACGTGACAGCATGTCCATCTCGGGTTTTGAATTTCATAATCATATTGTCCACGTACACTTCTACCTCCTTGTGTATCATGTCGTGTAGCAACATGGTTGCAGCCCTATGATAGGTTTCTCCCGCGTTCTTTAGTCCGAACAGCATGACTCTATAACAGTAGGTACCCCAAGGCGTTGTGAAATTAGTCTTCTCTTAGTCTTTTGAAGCCATCAGAATCTGGTTAAACCCTAAAAATTCGTTCATGAAAGGCAAGAGCGTGTTGTTAGTGGTGTTATCTACCAATACGTTTATATGGGGAAGAAGGAAATCATTCTTCAGACTAGCCCTGTTGAGATCCTGAAAGTCGACACATACCCGGATCCTTCCATCCTTCTTTGGTACTGGAACAATATTAGCAACCCATTTTGGGTACTCTGTGACCATGAGGAATTCGGCGTCTATCTATTTGATAACTTCTTCCTTGATCTTGAGCACCCAATCTGGCCTAATCCTTCTCAGCTTTTGTTTGATAGGTTTAGCACCAGAGTACAAAAGAATTTGGTGCTGTACAATGTCAAGGTCTATGCTAGGCATATCTTCGTCGGACCATGTAAAAATATCTCTAAATTCCTTTAATAAAAAGGTTAGTTGTTCACGTTCCTCTAAAGACAGTGTGGAACAAACTAAAACCATTTATGGATCTTTTTCATTATTAAGATTTATTAAATTAGTTTCTTTAGTTATAGGTTTACCTTACATTTCTTCTTCCTTTTCGATAAAAAATTTTAATTCTTGGGTGATATCCTCCTCGAATTCACTAAAATCCTTAGAATCAAGACAAAATATTTGAGGCACTACAAAGGAAGCAAAGACTGATTTCATTTCATTGATTTCAAAAGGGGTTACATCTTGAGACTCAAAATAGAAAGGGCTCGGGATGCCAACAGATGCATTCCTGGCGAACTCGACATTAATCGACTCGATAAAGACAGATTTAATAGACTCATACTTCAACTCACTTGTTACATCATGCATAATAAAAGACTCAAAAGACTGACTCTTTTTCATTTTAGTTGTATCCATGATAAGTGAGGTGTGATCCACAAGCGCGTCAGCTTCCATCATCAGGACATCCTCGTCTTCATTATCATTGCCTATACGCACCTGGGCCATTTCTTTATCAAAAAAAGATCCCAGATCTCCTTCTTCACAACGATCTGCCCAATCTATCTACATATTTCCAGTGAAACCCATCTGCCAAGTCTCAGTCTCTTCATCACTGTCGGATAGTTGATGACAGAAAAAGATCTCTAGCCCTAGCAACTTGTTGTTGTTCTTCTCTTCTATCCATGGTTCGGGGAACCCACAGTAAGGGAGAACATCCCCTTCTTTGACAAAACGGCCATTCAGCGTTGAACCGTACTTCTTGATGCTCGATTCTCCCAGTTCTGGCTTGTATCCCAGTCTGTATCCATGGCTATTGTGACTCATTGGGATGGCTTTCGAAATCCCTTATAGATGCTTACCTAATCCCATGCCTAGAAAGTAGGATATTTCCTTCATCATGGCTATGACCTTCGAATTCACATAGCTCCCTTCGTCATTCATCAGAACTTGTATGGCCTTGGTCTCGTCAAAATCAAACCCGTTTAACAAGAAATCCTTATCTCTGTGTTGGATCTCAAGAAGTGGGGTAGCATCATTGAGCGGGGTTAGCAAGCTAGTTTCACCCAGTATAGTGATAGTTACTCATTCTTTGATCAGCTTTACCTTTTAATGTAGGGTGGACAGAACTAATCTAATCGATGGGTCGTGCAGCCATGACCTTCCCAGCAGCAGATTGAATGATGTTGGCACATCAAGGACTTGAAACTCTACTTCACTTTCCAAAGTCCCCACTGTTACAGCGAAAGTCACCAATCCCAAGATGTCTCTTCGTGTGCTATCATATGCCCGTACCCCCTGCGCACTCGGCTTGAAGTCTTATACCTTCAATCCTAGGCAGTAAGCGGTTCACAATAGGCATACGTTGAGGGCAGAACTGTAGTCGACCAAAATAATCTGTACCCATTTTCCTAGACATTTAACAGTTAAATGCAACGACTTATTGTGGGATGGCCCCTTTGCTAGAAAATCCCTGTCACTAAAGGCGATAACACTGGACTGCTTCCCAAGTATAAGCATTCCAACGAGTTAGACGAGAGAAACATCAATTGGTATGTCCACACTATTCAAAGCTTCTAGGACTACCTGTTGGTGCTTATGAGATGCCACAAGCAACCTTCAAATGCTTACATTGGCTTGTGTCTTCTTAAGCTATTTCAAAACTACATCTTTCTCTTCACTATTCTGTCTTTCTACTCTTTCTGCCTGCTTCCATGGTTCCTCTGTGCATTTACTTAGTTGTCCCTTCTCTAGTTGTGTGGGTTTAAAATGTCTCCCGCTCCTTGTCAAATATTCTATCTGCTCTTTGGGCTCCCATTATCCCTCAAACCGATCAACCACTTCCCGAATCTCAACCACCGGGCACCCTTTCTCTTAGAAGGCCCAGAAATTGTCTGTGCTGGCTTTCTCTTTATTGTTTTCTTCATCTCCCCAGAAATCTTCCTCAATTCCCATTATGTTTTGTGAAAACCAATCAGACTCTTCACCAATATTGGCCTCTAACTCAAAGAGTTGCAGCAGCAATACCTTGTCAAATGGGTTTTCATAATCGTATGGAGGGGGAGGGCCCCACGACTCCCACAGTCCTCCATGGTCATGCGGTTCTTCGACTATTGGGGGCCATTCCGGCACATCCTCTCCTTTATAATATTTTATGCTGTGAATTCCAACTATATCTCTTTTAACTCCCACATATGGTTCTCTTCTTGGTAATCCCATTTGAGAGAATATAAGATAGGTCCCTCGGGTAGAGGTGTCCTCGGCTTCAGCTCGTGAAGAAGAACAATGTATATAGAAGGATCAAACGCGAGACTTGCGGTTCCCAATAAACTCACTTGGGGTAAATTTTCCTCTTTCCCTCTCTGCTCCTTCTCCTCGGCTTTCGTACTGATTGGCGGATTTTTTTTTTGCTTACTCTCACTGTCAACGTCCTTTTCCTTCAAAGATTCTCCTATTTCTGATACTATTTTCCATCTTTCTTCTATTTCAAAACTTGGGTTGGCTTTTCGATGCCACTTGATGTTGATTCCTGCTTCTTCCAAATCATCTAATGCCTCAAGGCGGGCTAAATCTTCCTACTGTCGTCTAATTTCTTTGTCTTCCTCATCATTACCATTGACATGGGGAGGAATTTCCTCCTCGTAGATGATAAAGATCGGGAAGTTATCGAAGCCATCATCTATCATATCCTAAATAAGGTTGTTAAACAGCGGTACTTTTGGACTGGATGGCAGAACTATAATTGGCTTTGCTTCCGTTGTGGAGACTATGAATTTCGTGGGATCAAATCCTTCCGATTCTCTTTCAACGGTGTTCACATTTTACTGGTTCACATGGTTCTGCAGAGGATTGGTGGTAACATTCAGTTTCTTAGCGGCAATCGGTGGAGGAATCATCTTGTTGTCTATCAAGTGACTGTACCCCTAGTGGAAAGCACCATACTGGATAGAATTATATTTGGGTGGCAAAGGATTTGGAGGCAGGGTTGGTTCCAAAGGTTTTAGGAGACCCCTTTCAAAGGATTTGGAGACAGTGAGATGAGCTGACCTAATTCGGGTTGGGATTCAGCAAGTTTACTTCATAACTTCAACTCACGGTATTGGCAGCATTGCTCTGATTATTAACATATGGCTTTCGAACTATTTTTTGACTCGGTTCTCCCTTCTCGATATCCCCAGATTGCATTGCATCTTCTATCTACATCCCAGCATCAAAAACCTACTCAAATGTCATCAACGACTATGTGATCAGATACTTGCAGAACTGCGGCTGCAAGTTCTTCACCACCATTCTCACTTGCTTCTTCTCAGTGGGTGAATCTGTTATCTTAGCTTCCTTATCCCCCTACCGGGCCAAAAACTCAACAAAAGATTCTTTAGCCTCCTGCCGGGTGGTCTCAAGTTCCCGAGTGGTGACATCGAGCTGAGTGTTGTAGTTGTACTGATTGACAAATACAGTAGCAATGTCCTCTCATGTTCTTGTCTTTGCAGCATCTAAAGACATAAACCACTTCTGAGCAACTCTTGACAAAGACTATCAGAAAAGCTGGACTTTCAACTAATCACTGATACTCATTGGCAACAAAGTTTTCACGTACATTCTCAGATGGATTCTTCGGTCCCCAGTCCCGTCAAATTTCTTCATATCAGGCATTTTGAACTTCTTGGGCAGCTTAGCATTGGGGAATAAACAGAGACCCTCGACATCTAGCATATAGTCCTCAACTCCTCGAGCTTTCCTCAAAATCTTCGCCAACTTATCGTCCTTATCAAACAAGATCGACTCCTTGGTGGCTAAGATTTTTGGGATTCTTGGTCGGACATGCTGTACAATTGCTGGTTGGGCTCCCTCAGATCCCACATTATCATCCCAAATGTTATCTCATATACCATCTTTGGGGTCATTCAGAATGACCACATTAGGGTCTACAACCCGGGTTTGCAAAGCTTGGATCTGAGCTTGGCACTAAGTCTAAATCCTAGCCTGATTTGTTACAGTGGTACTGACTCCTTCAACAGTCCATTGCAATTTCAGAATTACCCTCATCATATCAGCTATAGTCAGTTCTGGGTCTGCCATTGGTAATCTCAACTGATTAGTACATCTGAGTCTTCTACTAGGAGATCGAGCCCAAGTACATATAGGTTCTTCTCTTCTCGGCGCTATTATCCCAGGTCTTTGGACTGAAAGAGCTCACGTAAACCGAAAGACTCGTTAGTCGAGCTTAAACTCAAAATAACTCACACTCAACGACGGATCGGGAGGACGAAAATTAATCCTAATCAAGGTGCTAACTATACAAACAAAAGTATCCATAAAAAGAAAATCACATAACCCTAAAAGATTTATTGATCCTAAAAGAAGGGTTCTAAGAATCTATATGCACATGAAAAGACTGATAGATCTTCACTCAGTGTATCTTCTAAATAAAGTCAAGAATATACTTTCTAATGCCAAGAATGGTGCAAGGCACGGTCAAACGGTACGCAATAACTCTTTTTGCCACATCTATGGCAACATGTGGCCAAAAAACTCGTTGGCTTTTCCAACATAGTCCGGAGACAGTGAACTGATCAAGGTATCGGGTAGGTGGAGTGGGGGTTGAGAACCAAGCACATAAATATGCAAAATGCAAATGCGAATACTGATGAAAAGTTTACAACAAGAACTATTGACATTTCGAATTAAGCCATTTTGTAAATTTTTTTTTTTTTTGAAAAGCTAATCCTCAGCAGAGTCATCAGAAAAGTCTACGGATGTTTTGGTCTCACGAGATGCATCGAATATCTATTGTTTTTAGAAAAATATTTTTTTTAAACAAAAGTCCAAGATATCTTAGCATCCTTTTTTGAAAATTAGAGTCACCACTTAATTTTTGAGAAAAACCAAGAAAAAAAAAGCTGTGGATTTTTTGAAAATGTAACCAAATAAAAATAGGGTTCGGGAGCTAGAGTACGAAAATGGAAGGTATTAGGCACCCTTTTCGCCCAACCGTGAGATTGGCCTATACTTTATCAATATTGATTCTTATTGTAAATTTTTTAAAAGTAACATATACAAAACGGGGGGGATAAAGAGAGTTCCAACAAAAGAAATCAATAAAACAAAATCATAACTACGATTCCTAGGGTCATGCAACTTGGTTGTTATTTTTATATATGCCACACGTATCGTTTAACCAAGACAAAGCAAAAAACATGCGAATAAGCGATAAACTAACAAATAAGATTATAAGGGTCATGCAACAATATTTTTGTCCCTAACATAATGTAAACATGCTGTACAGAACAAGCAGAAGAGACTTAAACATTATATTTAAGTTACTAGACATGTAAAAAACTCACAGTCATAGTAACAAATATTGTGACCGTGACAAATATGGTCACAAAACAGGCGGCAGTGATAAAAAATAGGGTTACCACGAAGAACAAAATGAAAAAACTCACGGCCGTGACAAATAAATGTCGCGGCAATAGTTTTTAAGGGTACGAAAAGGGTGTATACATTATGCAAGGCTTAAAACATGCTCAAATGAATAGGATATGCAGGACAGAGACTATAACCTATTGGTATTAGGTTAAATCCACCATCATTCATCCTCTATACAAACAATAACTCTAAACAGAATATACAAAATATTAAATATGAATAACATGATGCTTAAAACATCTTTCATGTTACTGCACTTACAAAACCTCACGGTCGTAGCCAAAGGATGTCGCGACCATAACAAGAGAAGAAGATAAACACGTGGCCGTGATGTTCGCATAACCTTAGAATATATAGATATGGAGGTGAACAGAATGGAAACCATGACCTATTTGGTCTAGGTCAGATCTACCATTCATTACCCAACAAAAAGATAAATAGAGATACAGAAAGAAGAAAACGCTAAACAGAGCAATAAAATGATATATAACCTTAAAATAAACATATAATAGAGAGTTTTGAATATGATTTTTGTATTTCTAGCCTTAAAGTACAATCACGGTCGTAACAATAGGATATTACGGCCATAAATATAAAGAGGCATAAATGTACCGGCTCTTATAAAAAGTACACGGTATCCTAAGCTTAAATGCATACATTTTGCATCGAAGCAGAATGTAAACAGCTGTAAATATACGAAAATGAGGGTTTAAGAAGAGTCGTGGTATCCTAAGGTTACCTCGTGTGAATATTCACCTTGAATGGCCAATCGGTGGTGAGAATATGATACCTCCAAGTTAATATATGTGCTCCAAGAACACCTCTGAGGCAAGCAAGAATACGAACGAGACTCAGGAAGTATAGGATGGATGGGAGAATATCAAATGGGAGAATATTTTGACAAAATTTGGGTCTCTTGGTGTTTCTCTCTCTGGTTCTACTTGAAAACGTCGCCTATTTATAGGCAAGGCGAGCAACACAGACCCCTTTTGGGATGTTGTCACTTGTCCAAAAATGGGGTAACAGTAATGGCCACTACCTTTTTGCTTTTGTACAATGTAGGCCGCTACCTTTATTGTGATGAAAAGGACAGACGCAACTTTCAAAAGTCGTGGTCTGTATAAAAAGAGACGACCGTGATAATTAAAGTCACAATTTGGTTTAGAATTTTCAAAAGAGGTTACGGTTATGAGAGAAAGGACACGGCCTATTCTAGGGTTTTTAAAAAGGTGGCGGTCGTGTGGATGGAAATATCACGACATGAAGGTTTTTTAGAATTTTTGGATTTTGAGCCATATTTGTAATTTTGCTTGCTTATGAGTATCTTTGAATATGATTCTTATACTTTCATCATTGGAGTGCATTCAAGATGGGTGCCTTATATTCGGCTTGGTCAGGTTGGAGTATCTATACATACTCAAGCACATAATTATCATCAATAATCATTAGCACGATTAAGTTTTAATATTTTTTCATAATTAAATGCTTAATTGTATTCCACCGAACACACCGTAACAAATTTTAATTAATTTTTTCAAATTACAATGCACCATGTCTCTGCGCTCTCTCTCTCTCTCGCTCTCTCTCAGCCATTGTTGGAGAAAGTGCGCTCTCTTGGCTTCCCTACCATTTTTGGAGCCCTTAGATTTGGACTTCGATAACGCCATAAAGACGAAAATCGATCTACTTGACAAAGGCTTCACATCCATCCGACTGGAATTTGATTTTGACGCTTCTAGGATTATTGCGGGTGATTAAAGCTTTGGATTTTCAACCCAAACGGTAGGATTCTAGACTACCTTAGTTTAAATGTGTGATTTATGTGATTAAATGCATTTTTTGTTGTTTAAAATGCTATGAGAAGCACTGTTCATGCTTGAAACCCTAGTTTTGTTTATAAAGCATAAAATGGGTTGTTGTTGGATATAAAGATTGTGATATGGTCGAGTATTTGATTTTCAAATGAATTTTGAAGATGTGAGGAATTTATGAAAATGTCACAAAAATATGGATTTATTTTTAATTGAGATAACCTTGAGAGTTGAGATTATTGATTTCAAAATGTTGAAATTGTAAACATAGTAGAAATGTTGTATATTAATTCATGGGTTTGGATTGTACACGTGTGGGTATAGTTAATTTTGTTTAAATAATTTATTAGATGTACCAAAACAATGTGGTTAATTTGGGTTCACATTGCTCCTCAGTGAAAGTCCAAAAAATTTACCCAAATAGGTGCTTCGTTCCTTCGAATTAATCCCCGTAAATGAAGTGGTTGTCCAATTGTGGGTGTTTGTTGTTATGGCAAATTATAGAACTTGTGATTGTCTAGTGAGTTCTGGTGTAGCCCAAACCTAGGTCAACAGGACGAAAATCTATAATTGTCAATTGAGTCCCATGAAGCGACAAGGTCAGTACATAATTAAATTATTTATATTTATACAAGGATCGTCGAGAAACAACTTGGTTTTATGACTTTTAAACCGTTGTGAGAATTGTATGAATATTTGGGATTTTTAGAGGAAAATAGATCTAAAATCTATGTTTGGTAGTGTTATTCATACAATCGTTAATTACATATTATGCATTCATCTTATTAGTCTATTCTTATTAAATTTTGGCTCACATTGTTGGAACAAAACTTTTTCAGGTGATAGAGATGCCTCTTTAACTTAATGAAGAGAAAGAGATGTATTTTTGGTGTTTTGATTTTTGGATTATATAGAACGAATTGTGAATGTTGTAACTAGTTTTTGGTTAATGTTATTTGAGTTTTTTGGGAATCATGTAACTCAACTTGTAAATCCTTGTAACTAAATTATTCAAGGTTGTGATAGTTGTTGTATGATATTGTTGGAAGATGAAGATAGTTTTTGTACTCAAATCCAAATTTTGTAAGGTCTTAAAGCCATAGTTTCATGTTATGTATGCTTGGATGAGAGTTAGGACAATCATTGGGTTTTTGTTCTTATGTTTTGAATGTTGGAGTTTGATTTTGAATCTTTTAGATATGGTTTGGACCTCCTTTTAATCAAACTTATGGTTTATGATTGCTTAATTTTCATTCTTAGTACCAAAAAATGTTAGGTTGGTGGTTGAAGTTTCAAAATAGCTTGGAAAAAAAAATGGTTCCAGGACCAGACCAATCGATCGGTCCTCAGATCGATCGAGCGGTCTTTGCATGTTCTCAATATCTCCTCTGTAGGAACGAGAAACTAAAAGCAGTGATAGACTGATCGATTGGTCTATTTGTATGATCAAATTTTTTAAGTTTTCAAATTTTGTTCCGTTTCTGAAACGGATGTATCTTTTTCATTTTAAACCCCTTTTAGGTTAATTTTATGTCCAAATTGAAGCCCCAGGAGTCTTCTTTCCGATGGTTT
The DNA here is from genome assembly GCA_032270985.1 of Heliamphora pulchella. Classification (NCBI taxonomy): domain Eukaryota; kingdom Viridiplantae; phylum Streptophyta; class Magnoliopsida; order Ericales; family Sarraceniaceae; genus Heliamphora; species Heliamphora pulchella. Next base: position 2,240 of record JAULJZ010212266.1, on the reverse strand, counting down.
AATTCTCTTTTCGAAGATCATTTTGATTCAAATAATTTTATTGGGAATAAGGGAGATAAAATAGGTTTTGTGAAGGTTTCTCTTCATGGATTATTCAATCTTGGTGGGTATTCTTGTGTGGTTCTCGTGCCTTAGATTTGGGGGCGTGACAAAAGTTGTTTACTTAAAATAGTTTTTTTCTAATGTATCTAACATCAACTTGGCATGAATAATAAAACACAAATTAATTTTGATGATCAATATGTAATTACCAATGAAATTAGTTTTTTAGATGCCCCATAAGAATATTTTTTGGAAGCTTCTAAATGTAAACTGCCACTTTACTAAATGCTCTTTTTATTTATAAATATATAAATAATTATGTATTATGTACAAGTATTTCAATTGTTTTGATAGAAGATGTCAAATATAACTCAATTTATGAACATTAAAAAAAACAAGCTAAAATAAGCAAGATAGGGTTAGAAGTACAAAAAATCTAAGTTAAAAAATTTGATAAAAAAAAAAATACTAAGATAAAATTATTACAACATGCATGCCAAAAAAGAACCCAATTCATGAATAGTAAAAAAACAAACTAGCAAGGCATGACTTAGTAATTCAAAATATCATAGTTTTAAAATCAAAATTAAAAAAATATATAAAAAAACAAAAAAGAAAAAGAAAAAAAATACATAAAGGACAAAATTGAAAAAAAAATGTATATATATAATTTGTCTCTCAAAACGTTTTAAATTCTTAATTCTCAGTTCTCCTTCAAAATTCACTTTTTGTCTCCTATATGGCATTTCTCTCTAATCACATCTTACTTCTATCTTTTTTCTTAATATTTTACTAATTAAATAATATCTAATATTCGTTACACAAATTTTTCATAGTTCGAAACTCAACTAAATCAAGTGATTCAATAAACTTGTCACAACATCATAATCCAACAGGTATACTGCCTAAATATAAAAGCATAAATACTACAAATATTTTATGTCATTCTTGTATAGATCTCCACAAATTAATTTGGTAGATGATTCTATCTTGTCCTATTACTTACAATCCAAAATATGTAATATAGTGATCTACGAATATTCAGTCAAATAAATGTGGACGAATAAAGTAAATATTTACAATATATAAAACATCCAATCATTCAAACTTGGTAGCAACAAAATTAATAAAAAGAATGTACCTCGACTGCGGCATTCTATTTTATGATTTCCATAAGATGATCTTTGGCGTTGTTGCGAAGAAGCCTGATCAAGTAGGAGACTCATTTTGAACCTAAATTAGATAATAAGTAACTTACATAAACATACAAAACAAATTCGGTCCATGAAAATACATCCAAACCAAAAGAAAATGCATATTCAGAAATACTTCGCATATCATCTACACATCCGACCCAATCAAGTGTGATAGTGATTGGACTGGATGTGTTAATGACATGAGAATTGTTGGGTGTCGTAAGGCATTAAGGGAAAGTGTTAAAATTAATGCCTTATCATTATTATTATTGTTTTTATTTTGATATCCTTTTTATGTCATTTTGTTTACTTTTATTATTTTGCATGGTTACCAAGTGTATTGAATTGAAGAATTAAAAGGAGAAAGGAATCCCAAGAGCAAAGGAGGTGCTGCTCGGTTTTTGCTTCTGAAAAAAGGCCCCCCCATGTGTTCGTTTGTTTTTGCTCCTTTTTTTTTCCATTTGCCTTGATTAATTCTTATTTGCTACATTTGTGTTTGGTTATCAAAGCCAACAATATATTTGTATATAATTAAACCTCACTACAATTAAAAACCCTAAATAATCAACAGAAGATCACAAAAATTTGAAATCCCAGTATATATTCCTTAATCAAAAGTTAAAACCTTTGTCCTCTGGTTGGTTGTTGAGAAAACTGAGAAAATTTTAAATATTTATATTTATTTTATGTTTTAATTATTTTTATAAAAAAAGGTTTAATTGCTTGTTGTTTTCAAAACTATTACACTTTTCAAATGTTGTTATTTTCAGAAGTTATTTTAAATTTTGAAAATATATTTAAGAAAAATGAGTTTTTTTTAAAAAAAAACATAAAACAAAGTTTCAAAACTTCCCCAAACAAAAAAGTAAAAATATATTAAATAGAATCGAAATCTCTCTCGACAATCAAACAAACAAGAAACAAGAATCCAAATTTTACCCATTTATTCTCCCTCTCTCTCTCTCTCTCTCTCTCTCTCTCTATATATATATATATATATAT